>PVLD010011817.1:0-63481 GCA_004027595.1 Dinomys branickii
TACCCCCTTTCCTACGAAGCCTTGTTTCTTGCCCCTTGGTGGTTCTCACACGCAGCCCATCCTTTCCGTTTCTTTATGTCTACTCTCCACCAGCTCGCCGGTACTGGTGTTCTCAGCTCCTAAACTGTATTTTCTCTTAACCCCCTGTCTTCTGCTGCCGGATCTGTCTGCTTTTGTCAGAATACCAGGCTGGGGCCGGGAATACAGTTCAGCAGAACTGTGCCTGCTTGGCAAGCACAAGGTCGTGAGTTCGATTTCGGTACCAAAAAAAAAAAAATAGCAGGCTAGTGAGATGGTCTAGAGGAAAGAGCACCAAAGTGGTTTTCTGGAACTCTGGGCTCTCATCTGGGCGTTCGTTGCTATCTCTTGCTCCGTGACTGTGTGTGTGCTTCTTTGACTTCAGCCTCCCTATCAGTAAATCGGGAGTGGGGGTGGTGGTAGCTGAATTCGCTGATCCTTAAGGCATCAGTAGTTCTGGAAAGTTTCGTATTTCTATATTGAGTTGCTAAGAACCAAGGGGAGCGCCTCTTTCCTGTGGAATTGCATCTCATTTCCCTACTCCATCTGCTCTCACCCTTCCTCTCCTGCCTACCACTTCTCACTGCTCTTCCCAAAACATTCCAGTGCCCTCCCATTCCCCAGACATTTGCACCCTTTCCCGTGGTGCTTTGCTCGTTTTCAGGGCCTCCGCAGTCTCCTCTTTGTGTGTCCAAATGCCACTAATGCTTCAGACCCATCTTGAGTCCACTGCTTCTAGGAAAAGCATCTTGATCAAATTCAACTTGTGATCTATGGGCCTCCTGCTCCCCCAGAGAGCTACAGTTGGTGCCATATTTAGTACTGCACCTTATTAAATTCTTCCAGGAGCAGGGTCCATCTGCTGGATGGGAAAGAGCACCCTCCTGTTGACTGCCACAGGGAGCAGGGATCCCTGCCCCCACCGCCATCAGCTTTTGGTTCCACAGCCAGGCCTGGGAAACCCGCTGGTGTGGGCCCAGCCCTCCCATGCCTCCAGCTTCCCCTGCTGCTTGTGCTGCGGTTTTCCCAGATGCCGGCTGTGGGGCCATAGCAGAGCCAGCAACCGTTCACCCAAGGGCAGCTGGAGCCAGCTTCAGAGTGACATGAACAAGTAGCATCTGGGAATTAGGAGAAGGGCAGAGCTGAGCACAGATCACACCAATGTTGGAAACGAGAGAAAGCAGTTTGCCAGCTTATTTTTCTCATCTTGGTTTCATCTAAAAAAAGAAGCTGCTCAGAAATACAGTCCTCCTCAGGCTGCTAAGCCAGATGGCCCCGAGATGCTCAGCCTGCCAAGTGCGTACATATAATTATTCATCTTCATAGAATCATGTCCAAGTTTGAATTCAGACACTGACACCTTTTTTGCTGTTTGATCTGGAGCCAGAGAATCCTGAGCTCCCCCACCCCCATCTGTAAATGGGGTCACTAATGCCTTGTTGAGCTCGGGGAATTTTTGGTCGGATTGGGTTGCCTTGAAGTAAAATGTAATAATAACAGTCTGTAACATACAAATCACTTGACAGATATATGTTTGTTTTAATAATAAAGTGCCTTTTTTAAAAAATATGCTACTACTTAATGAGCACTTATTATGTGCCAGATACTGTGCTAGGTGTTTTACATACTTTATATTATTTAATCCTAACCTTGTTTCTATAAAGTAGTGCATGTTATCTTGATTCCACAGATCTGGATGGTGAGATTCAGAAAGATGTATTGGCCCAGCTATGTCAGCCAGCAGGAAGCTTTGAACCTGGACTTGTGATCTCTGAAACCAGTACTCTTAACTCCAAACAGGAGTTTGTTTACCACTGTTTCACAAAAAACAAAGACGATGATAATAACCCACACTTCGTTCTTAAGCTAAATTCACTAAGCAGGTGGGTCATACAAAGAACTCCTTTTTGTTAAGAAGCCCATTGAGTCCCGACAGTAACAGGTGTAGCTTGGATTGCTTTTCTTTCTCTTCTTGGAAAGTGAACAGTTCAGGGCATAAACCCATCAGTGCTGTATACTCTATAAACCGTGGAGCCAACCAGTTGGCAGAAATTTTTTCAAAGCTCTTTAACCTGCAGATCGGAGACTGGTGATTCTGCAGTCGCTGCCAGCATGCTTTGATGCACATCGGAATCACTTGGGAACTATATAAAAATAAAAATGTCCTGGCCATGATTAGAGCTCTAGAGATGTGGGCTCTAAAGGGGTCTGGGTGGGGCGCAGGTGTGTGTGGTAAGCTCCAGGAGTATTCCCGCTATGAAGCTATGATTCAAACCTCTTAGCCTAGCCAGGCGTGGTAGCGCACACCTGTAATTTCACCACTCGGGAGGCTGAGGCAGGAGGATCATTGCAAGTTTGAGACCAGCCCGGGCTACAAAGTGAGCGCAAGGCCAGCCTAAACTACACAGTGAGACCCTGTCTCAAAAAGACTAAAAAAATAATAAATAAATAAATAACCTCTTAGCCTGTTGCCTCTTTTATGGAACAAGAGTAAATGACAGCTGGAAATGCAGAACCATTAAATTTTAGATATAAAAGCAATGAAAAAAAAAAAAAAAGCAATGAAATAATTTGGCCCATGAAGAAAGCAGAGCTCAAAGAAGTTTGGCGGATCCTTAGCAGACTTGAGTTAAAATCCAGGATTGGAGGTGTTAACACAGTGGTAAAGCACTTGCCTAATGTGCCAGGCTCTGGGTTTGATCCCTGACATAGAAAAAAAAAATCCAGATCTTCTGACTTTTAGTCTAGTGTTTTAGATACATGCATAGATAACGGTTCTAAGATCCACCCACTCACCAAGACATCCGTGTTTTTTTTTGTTTGTTTGTTTGAGACAGGGTCTCGCTATGTAGTTCAGGCTAGCTTTGAACTTGCTGTGTAGCCCAAACTGGTCTTGAACTCACAGCAATCCTCCTGCCTCAGCCTCCATCAGCCTGGAATTACAGGTGTGCACCACCACGCCCAGCTCATCTGTGATTTCTAGCAAGCACACTTTGGAGCTTTTGTATAAGGATAAAAGCTGGCCTAGAAGGCCCATGAGAATCAACTCGTGGCAGTTCTGTGTGTTCCCTTATCTAGAAGGCCCTGCAGATGGCTGCAGTATGGCTGACCTGGCTCTTACAGGACTGCACCTAGAGGGCCAGAAAAACAAGTCAACACTTAGGTGCATGTGACACGTGCTGCACACGGCTCAGAAGAAGCACAGGGTAATAGGCTCAGTGTCAGCACAAGAGGGGTAAACAGTCTTCACTGAGTATCATGTCTTCAGGCTTGGTATTTTTACCAGGTATCTATTGCTGCATACTAAAGTATTCCAGAATTTAACAGCTTAGAACAAACATTACTCTCATACTTTCAATGGCTCAGGAACTCTGGAGTGGCAGAGCTGGGTGAATCTGGCAGGAGGTCTCTCATAGACTGTAGTCAAGGCTTCAGCCAGGGGGACAGACCAGCTGGAGGACGATTTCCAGGATGGAAGCCACTCACATGGCTGCTGGAAAAAGGTCTCAGTACCCCCACTAGGATTTCCATGGTGCTGCTACTTAAGACTTGGCCCCACCGGGCGTGGGGGTGCACACCTGTAATCCCAGCACTCGGGAGGCTGAGGCAGGAGGATTATTGCAAGTTCAAGACCAGCCCGGGCTACAAAGTGAGCGCAAGGCCAGTCTGAACTGCACAGCGAGACCCTGTCTTAAAAAGACAAAAAAAAAAAAAAAAAAAAAAAGACTTGGCCCCAAGCTGGCTTCTCCCAGAGCAAGTGATCCAGGACAAAAAAAGATGGACACTATGACACATTCTCTTTTTTTTTTTTTTTGAGGCAGAGTCTCGATATACAATTCAGGCTGGCCTTGAACTCACTTTGTAGCCCAGGCTGGTCTCAAGCTTGCCACGAGCCTCCTGCCTCAGCCTCCTAAGTGCTAGGATTACAGGTGTGCGCCACTACACCTGGCAACACATTTCCTGACCCATCCTTGGAAGCTATAATCCATCATCTCATATCACATTGCATAAAGCGGCCCTGTTGAGTGTGGAAGGGGACCGCACAGAAGTACGACTGTAAGGAGTAGGGATCACCGGCCCGGCCTGGAGAGCAGCTACCACAGTACTGGAGACAAGTAGAGCGTTCTAGCTGGGTGAGACAAGAGATGTACCCCACGCCGAGGAAAGAACCCATGAAGGCACGGGAATATAAATATCAAGGCATAGACAGGCAGGGCAGTGTAACTGGCGTGGAGAACATGGGTGAAAAATAAAGACACAGGAGAGCTTAGTTAAGAACTCAAAGAGGGCCTTCTACACTAAGCAAAGGAGCCAGACTTTGATGCTGTAGGCCAGCACCGAAGTACTCTGTACTCCCAGGGCCAGAGCTAGACCTACGTCTGATAGGTTTTTTCCAGCGCGGAGGGAGAAATAAGGCAAAAACTACAAAATATGCTTTTATTGTGGGCGCGGAAAAGACTACCCTAGAGAAAAGAAAGGAAACGTGAAACTTCCAATGGCTTGTCGCAGAATCCCGGGCTAAATAGGCCCAGGCGGGAGGCGGGGATTAGGAGGCCGAGTACCTGACATGGCAGGCCAGAATTGGGCGGGAGTGTGGGAAAGGGAAACAGGATATTACAAAAAAGAGAAGTAGGAAGTTGTAATTTGACTCAGCGGAAGGGTGGTGCTTAGCATATGACCTTTAAAGGCCCGTGCCATATTGGCTTGACCTCTAGAGGTAAGCGCCATATTGACTTTGACCTCTACTGGCCAGCGCCATTTTGGCTTGATGCTATACTGGCTGAGCACAACACGTGACCACCAGCGCCATATTGGCTCGTTGCCATAGTGACTAGGCCGGAATTACAGTGAGGAGAAAACCCAATCACATCAATGAAATCAGACGCTCAGGGAGGACACTAGGACACCAGTAGATTTTAAAATTGCTCAGCTAACTCCAATGTGCAGCCAAGGTTGCACACCAGTGCTGTAGGCAACGTGAAGTAACTGAAAAGCTTGATACCCTAACCCTGTCCTGGGGGGTTGAACCCAGGGATTCATGGAAGTGCGCTATACCCCAGCCCTTGCCCAGTTTGATGACATTACTTTTTTTTTTGAGACACAATCCTGCTATATAATTCAGGATGACCTTGAACTCGCTGTGTAGGCCAGGCTGGCCTCTGAACTCACAGCGATACTTCTGTTCTATCTCAGTCTCCAGAGTGCTGGGATTACAGGCATGCGCCACCATGCCCGGCAGCCAATGCTTTGTTGTTTTGACACAGGGTCTCGCTATACAGTTCAGGCTGGCCTTGAGCTCACTTTGTAGCCCAGGCTGGCCTCAAACTTGCAACGATCCTCCTGCCTCAGCCTCCCCAGTGCTGGGATGACAGACATGTGCAATCATGCCTAGCAGCCATTTCTTATTAACTAGTTGGATGAGTTAACTTCTCATGGCCTCAGTTAACTCATCTGAAAAAGTGATCATGCCTCCCACAGATGATTCTCCGGGATATTAACTGAGACACTTCAAATAAAGACCCCTCTCTCGCTCACATGCAGCGTGTAGTTAGTGCTCAGTGTGTGGTAGCTATTACTCAGCACCCTAAATCCAAACGGCATTTTCTCTCCTGTTGTATCAGTGTACACTACCCTCCCCTGTTGGCTTAGTAGTTCTCTCCATTCCCAAGTAATCTGAGCCATTTGTAGTTTTAGCTATGCAGCAAACCGGCCTTCCAGCCTTCCAGGTCCCAGGTCCCTGCCCCCAGGCACCAGTAGTGGGGGAACAGCCTCCTCTGGCTTTTCCCTTCCCAGGTGCTACCCGCAGGGATCTAGTTCTGCTTCTTTATCACCCTAACCCCAGGCGAACAAGAATGAAAGACAAACAGATACAGAGGTAAGCTGTGGGCAGCCCCGGAGGCCCTTCCCTCCAGCACACAGAGAGTATCTAGCATCCAGCTCATCTGACCTTTATTCACTCAGACATGGGAACCAGCTCAGAGAAACCCAAGGCCCTGGGCTTGATCCCCAGCACCACAAAAAAGTAACCCAAGATTCACCTGTTTTCCAGTGTCCATGAATACATGCTCAGGTATACAACTTAATCTCCGCTGGACTGACTTTTCCCTGGAACCTGCACTGCCTTTCTCCTGTATGCTCACAGAGGCCATTAGGCCTTAATTCTACTTACCTGGTCTCCCACATTGCTACAGTATCCTTTTGTGGGAGGGGAGGGTATTAGGGATTAAACCCTGGGGCACTGAGTTACATCTTTAAGTCCTTTAAGATTTTATTTATTTATTTATTTATTTTTAAGATTTTATTTTGAGCCAGGCGTGGTGGCACACGCTTGTAATCTCAGCACTTGGGAGGCTGAGGCAGGAGGATCATTGTGAGTTCAAGACCAGCCTGGGCTACTGGGAGAGCTCAAGGCCAGCCTGAACTATATAGCAAGACCCTGTCTTAAAAAGACAGGAAAAAAAAAGATTTTATTTTGAGAAAGGGTTTTGCTAAGTTGCCCAAGCTGAACTCAAGCCCACGTAACCTCTAGTTACACCCAGCTCGGTAATTTCTTTGTGCAAATCAGTGGAGTCTTTTCTCCGTAATTTTTAGACATGGAAACTGAAGATTGGAGAAGGGAAGTAAACTGTCAAGTAAAAGTCATACTGTTTTTAGTGACAGAGCCAGGGCTGGAGTTAGTTCCAGACACCCCAAGCCTTGACCTCTTATCCGGCTCTGCCACCCAGACTCACCCCTACTCACTGAAGACCTGAAGACAGGCCCTTCCCGCCTTCTCCAGACCGGAGGATACAGATCTCCCTCTGTGCCCTCTGACATCTCGTCTCTCGCCCTTTCATCATCCTAGAGGTCCCTCATCAATCTGGGATAATTGGGGCAGCGCCCCTGCAGGGCCCCTGGGGAATGGAAGCAGATGATGACTAATGCTTTGGAGACGTGGATTCATCTCTCGACGCCTCTGGACCACTGTGGGTTGACGTTGCGTGGTCAGGTGGGGAATCCTGTCTGACTCAGACATACCCTTTCTCCTAGGTGGACTGCTCTCTGATTTCACTGAATTCGCCCCTCCAGAATGGTACAGCTTAAAGGGATCACAGAGGTCATTCTCTGCAGCCAGGTGTGGGGCCCACATCTATAACCCTGGCACTCTGGGGTGCTGAGGCAGGAGGATTGGAAGTTTGAGCCTAGCCTTGCAATTTAGCAATTCAGTGAGACCCTCTCTCAAAATAAAAGGTGAAAAAAGGGATGGCAATGTAGCTCAGCGTGAGGGCCCTCAGCTCAGCCCCAGTAACATACACACACACACAATAATTTTCTTCCCCTGCCTCTGTCCCTGCCCTTTAAAAACATAAGGAATTCAAAGTTAAATGATGCAGCTTGACCAGCGGCAGATGTGAGACTGGGACCCAAACCTCTGGCTCCCAAGGTAACACTGATGTGCCTGAGCCAGGCAATGCTTCCTTGTAAGCAGCACCTTCGGATTGTCGTACATGCAAAATGTGTCAAGGGCCTATTGCAGCAGAAAGAAAACAGACTCGATCCAGTTGTAGTCAAAAGGGACTTTATTCCATGGGAAGTTTGAAGCAAGGCTGCTGACTGTTCATATGGAGGTAGCCAGCGGCCCCAGATCCCCAGCATCCTTTAGACCACAATCCCAGAGAAGACCCTGGCGATTATTAGACACTTGTGGAAAGAAGCCAGTGCTGTTTGGATCATGTACCCACCTCTGGGACTCGTCACTGTGGACAGGAGATAGAGATTGGTCAGGCCTGTGCGGTGGCCTGCCTCTTTCCCTGAGGCAGCCATGGTACTGTGACTGTTTACCAGGCCACGTAGGATGGCAGGAGGGCAGGCAGCTCCCCAAAGGGCAGAAGTCCAGGCAGACAGACCAGCCATATCTTCAGAAGGGTCATCATTTTCTCTTCTCTCTGGGACCTCTCATTTTCCCCACCTGGGATCTTCTCTGTGACTTCTCACTTTGTATCGAAAGTACCTCGATACCATTGCTATTTCCTATACCTTGAAGCTGCTATTGAATCCTTGACACACTGTTGTAGGCAGGCTTTACAAAGGAAAGGAGCTGGGCGTGGTAGCACATGCCTGTAATCCCATCACTCAGGAAGTTGAGGCAGGAGGATCGTTGTGAGTTCCAGACCAGCCTGGGCTACAAAGTGAGCTCAAGGCCAGCCTGAACTACACAGTGAGACCCTGTCTCAAAAAGAAAAAAAGAAAGGAAAACATTTACCCTGAAAATCAAATCGTAAGGGCTGAGTGCTTGCCTAGCAAGCTCAAGACACTGGCTTCAGCACCCAGTACTGTATCCTCACCACCCCCCAAAAAACGATTAAGTATGTAAGGTTTTTTTATCATCAAGTGGTATGTGCAAAGCGGACACCTCACTTCCACTCAGCCTGGGCCAGCTCTCAGCTTGGAAGACAGCAGCGGAGAGTGATCTGTAGTGGAGAGAGAGAAGAGTCAGGATGAGAACAAAAATCAGAGGCAGAGACAAGGTCCTTGGCGGAGTAAATGTCAGCGGAAGGGTGAGCGTCAGAGTAAAAGGGCAGGTTGGGTACGTCTTTCATACATTACCAGGTAATTTTTTTTTAACAGTGATTTTGTATTTTGACTCAACTCTAGCAAAATGTCTCCCATGTCAAAACATCCGATGCAGTACATTGGCTTTGCCAGTTGGCCCTTCCGTGAAGCACCACTGGGCTGGGATGCACATAGCAGGCTTGCATGTCACAACTGTTAGCATGTGAGGCACAGTCTCTGGCGGGATGGGCCCCAGCCCAGGCAGGGCAGATTGCAGGCCCCGACTCTGGCTGTGTTTGTCTCCCATGGCTTACAGGGTCACAGCCAGAACAGCTGTTCTGCCCATCCCCGTCTCAATCCCCACACCCCTCCTGCTCCGCAGATCAGGGAGGTGAGGGAAACTGGCCAGGGAGAGCTCCTGGCTGCCCCCGCCCCATGCCCCGCCCCTGCCTGGGCCCTGCCACACAGCCTCTCCAGCTTCCTTGTCTCTGGTAAATAAAGCTGGCGACCAAGAGACACCCTCACCTTCCTGCTCCAGCCAGTTCCAACAGCAGGACTGCACAGCAGCTCAGACCTTTTCAAAGCTGCTCTGTGCTGCCGCAGGCACAGCCCCTGGGTCCCTGGACTCCTGCTAAAAACAGGGCAACTGTCTCCCCAAGGAGCTGTCCCTTCTCTGTAGGACCTCAGCCTTGAATCGCTATTTTTACTTATTTTTGTTAATATATCTTGATTCCCACCCCCCACTTCTGTTTTAAACCCCTCAGCCCCAAGGTCTTTGAGGAACAGGTGCTGTCTTCATCGGCTCAGACTGCCACAACATCATCGCTGGGCTCGGGCCAGGGGGATGAGGCTGAGCACTCACACCTGTGGAGACTGCAAAGGCCGAGGTCGAGCTGCAGGCCGAGTCAGCTGCTGGCGAGTGGCCCCACTCTTGGCTTGGTGTTTCTCTCACGCTGCAAGGACCCCTCTGGTCATCCTCTTCTTCCCGCCCTTCACCCCTCCACCGGGGAGCTACACCTCCAGCCCCTCCCTTTCCTCATAAAGGCGCTAAATGGATGACGCGGGCTTCATCCTTGGCTAAACCTAACAGTCTCCCAGAGGCCCCACCCCAGCATCACATCAGAGGGTAGAGCTTTGACATATGAATTTGAGGGCAACACAAGCAGTTATAAAATACTTATTGCAGAAATCAAAGTAGGCATAAGTACCCTACCATATCTAAATGTGAACAGTATTAAAAACTTCTAGCCTATTCTCTTCAAGTGTTTCTCAACACTTACTTTTCAAAGTTTATATTCCTGAACCAAACACGGTTGTATGCGCCTACAGTACCAACACTATAGAGTCTAGGAAGCTGAAGCAGGAGGCTCACTTGAGTTCAGGATTTTGAGGACAGTTTGGGAAATATGAGGTATAGCTCAATGGTACAGCATAGGCAAAGCCCTGAGTTTGATCCCCAGCACCACTAAAAAAAGGTAAAAAAAAATTTTGTTTTTGGGGGGGGGACTTTTTTTGGGGGGGTACTTTTTGAGACAGGATGTCAATATGGAGTTCAGGCTGGCCTCGAACTCACAAGGATCCTCCTGCCTCAGCCTCCCAAGTGCTGGGATTACAGGTGTGCACCACCACGCCCAGCTAAAAAATATTTTTCCTGAGACAAGATTTCACTATGCAGTTTAGGCTGACCTTGAATTCACTTTGTAGCCCAGGCTGGCCTCAAACTTGTAGCATTCTTCCTGCCTCAGCCTCTCCAGTGCTGGGATTACAAGCATGCACCACCAGGCCCAGCTAAGATAGAACATTTTATATAAAAATCTTTGCTGGGCATGGTGCATGCCTGTAACCCCAGCACTCAGGAGGTTGAGGCAGGAGAATCACTCTGAGGTGGAGGCCAGCCTGGGCTACAAAGTGAATTCAAGGTCAGCCTGAACTGCATAGTGAGATCCTATCTTTAAAAGACAAAAATATAAAATAAAACATACATAAAACAAAACTTTATATCTTATAACCATTTATTATGTTAAGCAATCTTTATAAACATTTTGTAATGTTTACAGACCATTTTTAAGTAACTAAATACTGTCTTATCCTATAACTATAATGAAATTTATGTGCCCAATGCCCTAATATTGGATACTGCACTTTTTGTTTTTGGTACTAGGCATTGAACCTAGGTTGTTCATACTGAGCTATATTCTCACCCCTTTGTTACTTATTTATTTAATTTTATTTTGAGACCAGATCTTGCTAAGTTGCCTAGCTGGGCTCGACCTTGGACTCCTCCTGTGTCAGCCACAGGCACATGCCACCACATCTGGCTTGTTTTTACTTTTTAGTGTAAAAATTAACATTATTTCTTGTGATGAAACTATTCGGTGTTTTGACTATAGTGATGGTTTCATAAAGTTACAGGTTGTAAAACTGCATAGAACTAAATATGCACACACAAAGGAACACTCCCAGAATCTGAATAAGGTGGTGACGGAATCTGAACAAGGTGGGTGGATTATATGAGTGACAATTTTCTGGTTGTGATCATGCAAGATGTTACCTTTGGAAAAACTGGGGGAAGGGTGCATGGGATCCCTTTATTTATTTCTCACAACTGCATGTTAATCTACAAATCAACTCAAAAAGCTGTTTTAAAAAAAAAAACACTGTGCAGGACATCTTTTGTATGTGCATATACATCTTAACTTCTCAGGCCAGGCGTGGTGGCGCATACCTGTAATCCTAGCACTCAGGAGGCTGAGGCAGGAGGATCGTGGTGAGTTCGAGACCAGCCTGGGCTACAAAGCAAGCTCAAGGCCAGACTGAACTGCATAGCGAGACCCTGTCTCAAAAAGAAAAAAAAAAACAAACTTCTCATTATTTCCTTTGGATAGATTTCTCTGAGAGAAGTTATTCATAAGAAAACTCAGTAAGACATAAGAGCTCTCAGGCCAGGGGTATAACTCTGGCATAAACTTGGCAAGCCTGAGGTCATGAGTTAGATTCCCAGTACCAAAAAAAAAAAAGAAAGTAAGAGCTCTCAATCTCAGCACATTAGGGCTTACAGGCAATTACTCATGAAGCCTGTGGGCATAGAACACTGATATGTTGCTCCTGAAAGGGGTTGAGTCACACTCTCAGACTGTTCTGCACCCTCAGAATCTGGCTCACCAACTGACAATGGGAAATGTAAATAGAGGGAACCAGAATCTGTGCCCCTTGCCTCTCTCCGCAGACCTTCCATTGAAGGGGCCATGTTATCATGGAAACATCAGTTTGGTGATACGGGGCAAGAGGAATTGAGTGACACGACCCAAATGTTAGCTATCAGGGCAACAGAGCCCCGGATGTGGCTCAGCAGCACAGCGCTTGCCTAGCATGCACAAGACCCTGGTTCCATCTCCAGCACTACAATAATCATAATCTTTTTTTTTTTTTTTTTTTGTCTTTTTGAGACAGGCTTTCGCTGTGCAGTTCAGCCTGGGCTTGAGCTCACTTTGTAGCCCATGCTGGTCTCAAACTCACAACGATCCTCCTGCCTCAGCCTCCCAAGTACTAGGATTACAGGTGTGTGCCACCTCGCCCAGCTGCTAATAATCATATTAATCATAAAAATTTTAAAAAGATAACAGATCAGATCAATCTCTGCTGTATACATCTCCATAGCAGGGTTAAGCCATTGCCACCAAGGATGCATATGTGGGTCCCTGTGCTAGAATACCCCTCCCTTTACAGTGCTGGAATGTGGGTACAGTATTTGGTTCAACTCTAATTCTGGTCTTTCAAAGTTAACAAACCCCTAATCCACCAGCACAGTGCTCCTTTAGGTGTGTTGAGTGTACTGTATCTAACAGGCTAGGAATACATCTCGTTGGCCTGGGAGGTGATCTGTCTCATAGAATTTGTTCCTAACTCCTGAACCTGTGGGTCTCTGGAGGACTTTATGTCTCGAAACTGTATGCACAACTACAAGTGTAAGGTCAGTGTGTATTTTCCAGAGAGGGAATTTGTAGTGTTTACCTGGTTTTCAGAAAAGGATTTCCATTTAATAGCAAATGTGTGGTCCTCATGTCCCAGGCTACATAGTGAGGACAGTTCTACAAGCATTATCCTATAATCCCCAGCAGGGTCAAGAATCTTGCCCCAAGTGATCAGTTCGGACAAGCTAAAGAATTTTTGCTTTGAAATGACTTTGTAATCTCGTCTCTGGTCTAGTCAATGTTTATGCTGCAGGGAAGTCTTTTTTCCCTTTTATCTTCTTGGCTGAAGAAAAACCTTATTGGTGAGTAGCACACAACCCATGCAGCATGGCGCTCTTGGAATGGCTCTGTGGGTTCTTCCCAGGGGCTGAGTTCTACCGTTGGTCCTAGCACCTCTCACTACTACCGTTTTTCTCTTTTTGCTCACAGATGTCTGCGTGTGCTCAGATTAACTTGTGAACTGGCACCTCGTGTCTGCACCTCACTTTTGTTGGCAGCCCAGATGCCCTCTTCTCTGCAAATGCCCAAAAGTGGCCTGCTGTCTGTCTGCTCTCTGTTTTACTCCAGCAGAGTTTAGAAACTAAGGTTTCCTAAAGGATCACTGAATTGCTTTTTATCAAATGTGGCGTGCATTTCTGTCAACTTGCCAACAGAAGACCGACAAGAGGTTGTTCAGCAGTCACTTAGTAATGGTGTATTCATTAATTTTCCAGACAGTCTAGTAGGTCCCTGGGATACCAATAAAAACATTTGCCCTCATGGAACCTGGCTCCTGCGGGAGGCAAAAGACAGTAAACAAGTAAGTTAGAATCCAATGGGTCAAATGATGTAATATAAATAAAACAGATGTTGGGCATTCAGAATGCCAGGGATGGGCATCGCGTGATTTAATCATTATGGCAGAAAAGGCCTTTCTGAAAAGTGACAATTGAGCAAAACCCTCTCTGACATAGAGAAAACCTTTGTTTCGAGAGCAGGCAGGCCTGCATTCAACTCTTACCTGTGTGCTTTTCGTTGTGTGGCACTGGGTTAGACCTTACCATCCTCATGTATGGAATATAGATAAAAGGGATTTTGAGATGGAGATGAAATAATAAAGTGTCTGGCACCAAATACAGGGATGGGAACCACTGTCACAGCTTTTGCTGGAGGATCTTGAGGGGTAGTCCAGGGTGTCCTTGTTTGCCTTGGATCCACAGGCCCAAGGGAAACGGTTTCCTTTCAAAATCCGGCCCCAAGATGAAGTCTAACCCTTCTCTGGCCATGATTTAGATGAAATTGACTCTGCAACAGCAGTGTTATGGCTTGTTATCTGGATGGCCCCCCAAAGCCTCACTGGGCTTGCATAGGTGTGGTTTTACACAGGTGGCTGGACCTAGGGTGTGTCTGTTACTGGGGTTAAGGGTGTGTGGTAATGGATTATTCTAATTGGTGTATCCTAGTTCTGGGTATAGATAATGAAAGGCCCACCCTGGGTGTGGGTGATACCACACAAAAGGTTTGTAGCCTGAATGGGAGAAAAGGGAGTGGGAGGCTTGCTGCTGCTGCTGCTGCAGCTGGTCATTCCATGGGCCGTTTCTCCCCTATGGTGTCCCTCTGCCACGCCCCACTTGCCTTGGAGCCCGCCAGCTATGGACTGAAACCTCTGCAAACTGTGAGCTGAAAGAAGCCTTTTCTCCTCCACTTTGGGTGTTGGATATTTTGTCTCAGCAACAAGAAAAATAACAAAGACAAGTAGGAATACTCCTCTCTGAAAACAAAGAGGTTTTGTTTTATTTTTGACTTGTCTCCTCTGCCTGATAAAGGTGTGGTCTTACATCCACTTCACAGATTGCAAAAACCTGGGTTGATTCAACACACTTGATCTATTTTCATCTCTCTACCACTTGCTTAAAATAAGGAGCTCATTACTATTCTACCCACGGCTGTGTCTAAATCATAAGTGAACAGGGACTTGAATTCATATTTCTCTCTTCTGCTAAATGCAGTTTTTGTCTTGGCTGAGCCCACAAGTCCTTGGATGACAGTGTCTGCTTTAGCAGTCCATGCATGGACCTGAGAGAAGAGACAGGAGATCGAGGACCCCTCCCCAGTTCAGAGTGAGCTTCTTTCCACACAACCTGTTTATCTTCCACTGGGAAATTCTTCTGCCAGCCAAAGCCACCTTCCAGGCTGTCGCCAGAATTTCTCCTTTTGTTCTCACCATTCTTCATTCCTGGTGACAGGTGGGGGCTTATAAGCCTTTGAACCTCCAGTGTCTCCTTGGCCAAGGCCTGGATCTAAGCACTCTGCGGATTCCAGTCATTCCTTCCTTGATTCTCCTGGCAAGAAGGGGAAATTTAGCAAAACAGGGAAGACAAGGAGTTCTGAGGGCAGTTTTTTGTTTTGTTTTGTTTTCTTGAGACAGGATCTTGTTATGCAGTTCAGACTGGCCTTGAGCTCACTAGGTAGCCCAGGCTGGTCTCAAACTCACATCAATCCTTCTGCCTCAGCCTCCCAAGTGCTGGGATTACAGGTGTGTGCCACCACCCCCGGCTGGAAGGCAGTTCTATAAAGATATATTTAAAAAGAGCCTCTCTGGAGATGTAGTTCAGGAGTAGACCATGTGCTTAGCATGTTCATGGCATAGCACAGGAAAAGAGAGAAAGAGACATTTTTTCTTTAAAGAAAGAGACTTTTGTGAAAGAAATCATGTTGTGCTCTAAAGCCAGCCTGAAACTCATGCTTTTTCATCTCTACTTTCCTCTGATCCAAGCCCTGACTCGCACACACACCTCTTCTCCTTCTTCCCTGAGAAGGGTCAGCAGCATTGGAGTCACTTTGCAGACAATCAGATGAGCCCCGGGAGGAGGGAGTCATCGGTGTGGTCCAGATTCGGCTGCCCCGAGGACAAACAAGAGCCTGAAGTGTCCCTCAACTGCCTCATTATTTTGATCGTTTTGAGTTTTCTTTTTCAGCCAGCTGCAGTGCACTTGTGATGAGAAATCCTTGCCACCAGCCACCGCACACATCAAGAATATGGAAAAGCACTGGGAGAAAAAGGGAAAGGTCCTACACCGCCACTGGAAAAGGAGGGTAGCTGGGAAAATGGAAAGAGCGAGAGCCCCGGAGAGGCAGGAATTCAGGCTGGAGCTGGGGCTGGCCTCCGCCTCTCAGCCTTTGAGAAACAGCCCTGCGAAGTAAGGGGCTTGGTTTCCAGGGGTGGAGGGAGGATGGCAGGGAGCCAACAACGGAACCAAGAAAACAAGCTCCGAAGCTCGCCAGCCCCTCTGTGGTCCTCGTCTGCTGTCTACTGTCTGTGTCACCTCGAACATGTTCCTTTGCCTTCCTGAACCTGTTTCTTCATCTGTAAAATGGAATAATAATATTTCTGGGGCTCTGAAAAATAATATTTGTGAGGTATAGCTCTGTGGTAGAGTACTTGCCTTGTATGTCTGAGAACCTGAGTTTGATCCCAGCACCACAAAAGAAAGAAAGAAAAAGAAAGAAAGAAAAAGAAAAAGGAAGAAAACCTACTTTGAAGGATTATTGTAAGGAGTAAATGAGGTGATACGTAAAAATTGCCTGGCACAGGACACGATAAACAGTCAGTGTAATTATTCAATGCCTATGGCACGCTGGGCGCTGAGCTGGGCGCTGGAGATGCTTGTGAGAATGAGGCCAGCTCCCAGCTCTCCAGGGGTTCATGGGTTTGTGGCTGGAGCTGGCACATAAGCGTTTGTCACACATGGGCTGGGCGCTCCTGGAAGGGGCAGCACAGTCTGTCTTCCTGCCTCCAAGCGAAGTTAACTGTGTGAGGATAGAGGCTGAACCCAGGGCCTTAGATAATGGGAATATAAAAATAAATAACAGCAGTGTGGCAATGAGGCTTTGCTGGGGAGAAAGTATAAAATGCCACAGCAACCAGAGATCTCATTTAATCTTTCACAGGGCCCTATAAGATTTGAGTGGCTAATTGAAGAGGCATGTGTGGCTTTTCTGAGGCCTTAATATAATTCAGCTCAATGTGGTGGTGCACACTTGTAATCCCAGCATTTGGGAAGCTGAGGCAGGAGGATCACTGCCAGTTCAAGGTCAGTCTGGGCTATACAGAGTTGAAAGGCAGCCTGGACTATGTAGTGAGATCTCAAAAATAAATAAATAAATAAATAAAAATAATTAAAATAAAATAAAATTTAGTTGGGCGTGGTGGTGCACGCCTGTAATCCCAGCACTTGGGAGGCTGAGACAGGAGGATCGTTACAAGTTTGAGACCAACCTGGGCTACAAAGTGAGCTCAAGGCCAGCCTGAACTGCAAAGCGAGACCCTGTCTCAAAAAAACAAAAACTAAAATAAAATAAAATTTAAAAATAAAACATTTCCCTGCACGCACCAGTGCCTTCCTCTGTTCCCTACCCCAGTCAAGGCTGGCAGGCCTGGGGCTACAAGTTACACGTCCCCTACTCATCCCACGCAGAAAAATAAGTAGCGAAGCGGCTAGATGTATTTGGGGAGGAGATACTGGGCAGAACCTGGTGGAGCTATAAGCCACCGATAAGCAGGTCTTTTTTTATGAGGCCAAGGAATTTAGGAAAATGCCTTCTTTGGGGTTCAAATTGAAGAGGAACTCGTTACCCTGCCTTTCCTCCCCTCCAACTCAGGCAGTGGCACGAGAGACAGGAGGGCAAGAGAGGGCAGTCTGTCCATCACCATGCCAGAGGCCTGTGCCATAGAGCTCCACTGAGGGAACATCCCATCCCAGAGTTCGGTCGGGGCGTTGTCTGCCTGTTTGTGCATGCCATGCCCCTAGTGTGCCTAGGATACTCCACAGGGACATAAAATCTTTTTACCCCTGGTCCCTACAGATTCTGTAACAGCCCTGTGAAACAGGGACCTGTCAATTCTCAGGAAACTGAGGCTCAGAGAAAATAAACAACATATCCAAGATCAAAGTGCTAGAAAGTGGAAATTCCAAGGCCCAGCTCTGCTGGGTCTGAGTCCACATTCCATGGTTCTGTAAGCTTTCTCCCCAGACTACAGCTTTGGGTTTTTATGAAGAAAGGGAGGTTCCCCCAAAGGATCCTTGGTGACAAAGCTCCCTTCCATTTCTTGCCTTTCATTTGGGAGGTTTATGGGGACACCCAGAAGCCAGGAGGTAAAACAAGCCCCAGACTCAGATCAGGGGCTGGGAGCTCTCTGCCAGTGAGAACTCTGCTCTCATCTTCCCCGTGGCCTTGAGCAGGTCACTGCACAAGAGAACTGAACCCGTCGTGTCTACTGTGCAGCACCGTATTCCTTTCCTCCCTATCTGCCTCTGGGGTATGGTGAGAAGTATGTAAATCAGAAACATTTAGAGAACGCTGAAAATGCTCTGGTCTCTCTTCAGATCGCATAAATCTTTTGCCTTTTAGAGAACGCTGAAAGTACAACAAAAATGAAAGGCAAGATTCTTTTGCATGGGGAGGATGGGGTGTATTTTGAGATAGAGTCTTGCTATGCAGGCCTCCAGTTCATGGTCTTCCTGATTCAGCCTTCTGAGTGCTGGGATTATGGGTACGCACCTCCATATCTGGCTAATGATTCTAAATCTCTTCATACAAAACAATCACAGATGGTAGCTCTGTTTCCTTCTCTCGCTTAGTAATTCCTGTGATACTGGAAGAATGTAGAAGCCGGGCATGGTAATGCACACCTGTAATCCCAACCCTTGGGAGGCTGAGGCAGGGGGATTGCCGTGAGTTTGCAGCTAGTCTGGACTGCATAGTGAGCTCAAGGCCAGCCTGAACTACATAGTGACACCATGTCTCAAAATAAACAACAGTAAAAACCCTTATGGGAAAACATAGATAGAATACATCTTCTGGGCCAGACTCTCTTCCTGGAATCCCAAGGACATCCTCAGACTTAGAAATTCAAAACAATAAAGGGCAGATCTAAAAGTGTATTTATGACACATAGATGTGAGGCCTTTAGAGGCTGGGCATAGTGGCGCATGCCTGCAATCCCAGCACTCAGGAGGCTGAGGCAGGAGGATCATTGTGAGTTTGGGACCAGCCTGGGTTACAAAGTGAGCTCAAGGCCAGCCTGAACTGCACAGTGAGACCCTGTCTCAAAAAGGAAAAAAAAAAAAAAAGATGTGAGGCCTTTAAAGAGAAATCCAGCTTAACGTGGTGGCACAAACCTGTGATCCCAGCACTTAGGAGGCTGAGGCAGGAGGATCGCCACAAACCTGCACAGTAAGTTCAAATTCAGATGGGATTACATAGGGAGATCCTGCCTTAAAAAGTAAAAAGAGAAAGGTGCTTTTTTTTTTTTTTTTTGAGACAGAGTCTCAATAAGTTGTACAGGCTGGCCTTGAGGTCATGATGATCCTCCTGACTCATCCTAATGAGTGCTGGGATTACAGGAGTGTGCCATCACGCCCAGTGAGAAGTCCACATTTGGTAGAACTTCACTGGGGTGTCCAGAAGCCCTGTGGGATGCAGAGAGTTGAAAAGTAGCAACAGTTGGAGCCAAAGAAGGCCTCGCGAAGGAGGAAGGGTCGGGGTTGACAGGAGGCCTGGAGAAGAGCGGGGAGAACAGCACACAAAATGATAACAGGAAAATAGAAACTCCCAACCTGGGACGAGTTTGTGTTCTCTAAAACTGAAGAATGAAGTTCAGGAACAATGGAGGTTAAGACCAGAATGTATTTACCGAGGGAAAGAAAGCTTCTGTCCAAGAAAGGGACAGAAGTGGGGCCCCAGTGGGCTACCCCAAGACTCTCTTTTCTAGGGACTTTTATAGCGCAAAACCACGAGGTGAGGTGGGTCCAAGGTAGGGACAACTGTGGTCAGCCAATAAGAATTGTTCGGGTAAAATGGATCAAATGGGAAAACGAGTTACGTAGCAGGCGGGCATGAGTACAGAACCGGGGCTTTTCCTGTAAGGGGCTGGGTCAGGGACCTTTCAAGGTGATCACTACCTATTTATTTATTTAATTTTTTATTTTTTGGTACCAGAAATCGAACTCATGACCTCAGGCTTGCCAGGCAGGCGCTTATGCTGCTGAGCTATAACCCCAGCTTAATTGCTACCTATTTAGAATATCAACCCCTGCTATCCATCCCTACAGAGGTATGTGGGTGTGTTTGTTTAATCTTTTGTCTTGAAGTCTGGCCCACAGGTATCTTATCCTGTCTTTCTTGTTGGCTCCTTGGAGTGCCTGCCCTT
Organism: Dinomys branickii; assembly: GCA_004027595.1. Lineage (NCBI taxonomy): Eukaryota > Metazoa > Chordata > Mammalia > Rodentia > Dinomyidae > Dinomys > Dinomys branickii. The sequence goes on from PVLD010011817.1 coordinate 19,714, forward strand.
GTCTGATTTTCTATAATATTTCTATCCAACTCAGCTGCCTGTAACAAGGCTGGAGAGAGTGCTGGCCTTGCATGCTGCTGGAGTGCAGGCTTCCCTGGGGGAGTTGGCGGCTGCTTTCTTGTGAGGACAGACCCCTGCTCTTCCCTGGGAACTTGCCGAGGTGTGCACCCTATCCCCGTCCGTAGGCCTTGCTGAGCTGCTGGAAGCCTGTGTAAATGTGACTCAGCGATGGGGCTTTGCTGTGAGGCCCAGAGAAAGACCGCTCTTCAGAACAGCCCCAGCAGCTCGCTTGGGATCCTAAACTTCCAGGTCAGCCTGGTGCTGTTCTGGGTTATAGAGTTCAAGCCCCATCTCCTTGGGGAGTACCCAGTGCTGGTTGGTGGTAGTTCCCGCTGAAGCTGGAAAATAGTTACACATGCAGGATGAAGCCAGCCTGAGAACACAGGAACTGCTCCGAATAAACAAGCCATTGTAACTTTTTAAACTGGTTGCTGGGCAGGAGGCAGAAATTAACCAACCGCTGTAAAGGCTATAAATAAACGCTGTTTTGCCTGCTCATCAGGCCAGAGGTAACTCCACCTGACCCTGGCTATCCTGTTTGTGTGTTTTCTTTATTTTCTAAGTCTTCTCCCCCGTTTTCTCCCGGGAACAACTGAGGGACCACCCAAGTCCCACATTCCTGAGAGCAGGAGAGTCCAGTTGCACTGTTTTGCTCCAGATCACTTAGAAGTTCAACCAGGCTGCAGGGCAGGAGTTTCCATCGGGCCCAGCGTGAAGCAGGCCATCCCTCTCTGGTGGTAAAGGGGAAACTCCCAACCTGCTAGATGCCCAAAATGTCAGGTTCGCGCTCTCTAAAATCGAGGAATGAATTCTAGGAACAACAGCTTAAGAGCAGAAGGAATTTATTGAAAGCGAGCGGGCTTCTGTCTAAGAGGGCCCGGCAGGGCCCGGAAAGTGAGTTGGCTGCCAAAGCCTGCTTCTCAAGAGTATTTTATTGAGCAAAGTCCTGAGGCTTTAAGGTGGGACAGAACTGTAATCAATAAGATTACAAGTATAGTTGCTTGGGTGATACTGATCCAGTGGAAAAATCATAGGATGAGTGTGAGGTGGGATAAAACAATGGTCAACCTATAAGTATAGTCTTGTTTTTTTGTCTTCTTGAGACAGGGTCTTGCTATGCAGTTCAGGCTGGCTTTAAGCTCAATTTATAGCCCAGGCTGGTCTTGAACTCACAACTATTCTCCTGCCTCAGCCTCCCAAGTGCTGAGATTACAGGCATGCGCCTCCACGCCTGGCTTAGAGGTCTCTTGTAATATTGATTCAGTGGGGATCAAATGGGGAAGCAAGTCACGGTAGCAACGGTACCTGGCACAGAGCGGACTCTCCTGGAAGGGGTAGGTTAGGTTAAGGAGGTTTGGTCCTCCGCCCCAGGGTGATTGATGCCTACTTAGAATATCAATCCCTGTGCCCCTCCCTAGGGAAAGTAGAGGGGTGAGCAGTTCCTCTCTTCTTGAAGCTTGACCTTTAGGGAAGGCGCCTCTGGCCACAATTGTCTTCTGCGTTGACCTCTTGAGGATCCACCCCTGTTGCCCACAATAGTTCTACTTAATTTTGCTACCTATAATACCAGGTCCAAGCTGGATTGGTTTTACTCGGAGAGCACCTGCTATCGCCCAGGTTCCTGTGTGGGGAGCTTTGTGGTCTTTTCCCTTGGGAAATCCACAGCGAGCTGGAGCTTGGGGATTACAATCTGATGTACTCAATTTACCCTAGGGGAAGAATAAGACCCAGCAAAGGGAACAAACTTGCTCAAAATAGTACAGCGAAGTTAGCTGCAGGCCTAGATCTAGAACCAGGCTTCCTGATGCCAGTCTGGTTATATGGTCAGTTCATAAAGGTGGTTTATGCTATTGAGGTTCTCATGTCCAAGGCAGTCAACCAAATCCTAAGAATGGACAGGCCACCAAAGTTACAGCAAAGCTTATCAGAGGACAAATAGAAAAAGATACCGGAGTGCCTGCCTAGCAAGCGCAGGGTCCTGAGTTCGATCCCCAGTACCGGGGAAAAAAAAAAAAAAAAAAAAAAATCGATCCCTAGTACCGCAAAAAAAAAAAAAAAAAAAAAAAAAAGATACCGGTAGCTGTCTGACTTTAAATGGCTTCAGGAGAATCCAGTATAGTTTGGCATGTTATACTGTGCCCAAAAGAGATATCTGTAAGCCTCTGAGCCTCACCCTGACCTTCTGCAATCTTCTGAGAAATACTGTTTATGTTTCAATGCTATTAGAACCAGACAAAGCCACAGCAGGGGCCCTGGGCCTGGTAGGCCAGCAAAGAGCAGGGAACAGCCTGAGGGAATGGAAGAGGGTAAAGCTGGAGACTTCTGTCCCTAAACCATCTGCAGAGCCCTACTTAGCAGCGCAGAGCAGCTAGGGAGAAATGTAGGGGTCTTTGAGACACAAATGGCCAGTGAATACAAGACCATTGGCTGAAAGGCGGTTTCTGTTCTTCGCAAGTGAACGAAGTTTATAGAGGCCATGCAGAGTTTTTTTTCTGGCTGGTCCCATGCCGGCTGCTCCCACACAGTGGCTGGGGGGGCGTTGTCAGAGACCCCAGGGAGTGACAGTGGCCTGGCTTCGAGAAAGATAGTTGAAAACCGAGCTCCAAGGTAAACTCCAGAGTGGGGACCCTGCGAATTAGTCTTTTGGCCTGGTTGCTATGGAGACAGACAGGCAGCCGCTGCTAGGGAAGAGGAAACGGCAGCTTCCCCACATCTAGGATTCTGAGAGAACCATGGTGGGGGAGGAGGCCAGACACCAGCCTTCCTGCCCTAGATGTAGAAGCCCCTGCCTGCCCTGAAACTCCCAGATTCAGGATAGGGTACAAAGCCAGAGACAATGGTCATACTAGATCCTGAAGCCTGTTTTCCATCTTCCAGGCCAGTGCCCTCCGGTCTACACCACAGCTGCTTCCTGCTCTGCTTTTAGAGCAAACAGATCTTACAGTGCTGAGCTCCTGGCCCCTGGGAGGCTTCCCAAGCCAGCTTCTTGTCAGGATAAGTCATTAGGGTTGAATCCCAGCTCGTTGGGCTCTGGAGGCCAATTTGGCCCAGTGCCCCATCACTTTCTTTCTGGAAAGTCTGGCAAAGGGTGTGTGGGTCTGTGTGACCAGCCATTGTCTAGGAAGGTAGTCTGAGGCGGGGCCCAGAGGGAACTCAGCAAATGATGGGCTTTATTCTGCCCTCATTTGAAGCTGTGGTGACATTATTAATTAGTGGCCTGCTCATCCTGCCGCCTGGCTGACTGCCCTTCGACCCAGACTTCGCTGGCCTGGTGGAAACAGTCCTTGGCTGTCCCTTCCCCTCCAGGTTATCTCTGGAAATTGAAGGTGGGAGAGGAGGGGCCTGGGATCCAGGTCACCTTAGTCCACTTTCCCAGCGGAGCTGCCAGGAGCTGGTGGCATCTCAGCATCTCAGTTTCAGCCTCTTCAGTGAAAGGAGACACGAGGCTGGATTATCTGGGGCTTTGAGTTGCTATGCTGTGCATGTGAGGGATCTTACATAAGAGAACAGAGACCTAGTGTGGAGAGACAGGAGAGGACGGAAAGAAGCAGAGGCTGCTCCTGTCCAGCCAGGACTTTGGTGTTGCTGGTTTAATTAGGAAGCCAGCGCCCAAGGAAGCATTATCAAAGAGGGAAAAAAAAGCCAATGCTAAGGAACAGAAAGGAAATTGAGAGAATGATCCACAACCTTAGACCCCAACCCCTTGTGTCAGTGAAACCCCTCATAATTTTCTTATACATCCTTTCAGACTTTCATGTTTTCACTTTCCCCGTGTATTATTATTACTTTTAAATTACACGAATCATATGAGAACTGTTACAAAAGATGCAAATGCCATGGATAAACAAGGTCAAAAGCAATTCACCTTTGTAATCTACTCCCTGTACCAGATAGCTGTCAGTTAACAAGTTCATGTCCTTACAGGTTTAGTGGCGCACACCTGTAATCCCAGCACTTGAGAGGCTGAGGCAGGAGCATCATTGCCAGTTCAAGGCCTGGGCTACCAAGTGAGCTCAAGGCCAGCCTGAACTGCATAGCAAGACCTTGTCTCAAAAAAGACCAAAACAAAAAAAAGAAAAAAAAAAGGTTGGAAGGAAACATTTCAAAAATTATGTGAACAGTCCTGGCTACTGAATAGAATATGAGTGACCCCTCCCAGAAGCTTTCAGCATCCTTGCGATGGCCATTTATATCTTGGATAATTGAAAAAAGCAAAACAAAATACTTAAGTATCTATGGCATTTAGAAAAACTACAGATACACAGGCATGCTAACCCATTAACTCTACTCTAGAAATAAACCATGTGTAAGTAGATGCTCAAAGCATTATTAACATGACTATAAATAGCTTATTTCTATCAGAAGAGATCCTGTAAGTTAAGTTACAGAACATCTGTAACGTAGAAATGCAGCAGCAGTTATGGGGAACAAGGTGGGTTTACTACCATGGGGGAAAAGTCTAGGAATCATTATGATGGGAAAAGCAATTTGCAAAAGCAAAATGGATGATACAATTGCATGTATACTAAGGGAAGGAAAACTGTACATGTTCAAGTGTACATGCTCAAGGACATGAAGGGTTGTTTTTTTTATTTATTTAGTCTTTTTGAGACAGGGTCTCACTTTGCAGTTCAGGCTGGCCTTGAGCTCACTTTGTAACCCAGGCTGGTCCCAAACTCACAATGATCCTCCTGCCTCAGCCTCCTGAGTGCTGGTTTTACAGGCGTGCGCCACCACGCCCGGCCTGGGAGAAATTTGTAATCCCAGTTTTGCCATCATATATGTGTGACCTCGGCACATGACTTTTTCCTCAGTGAGCCTGTATTGTCTTAGAACTGTAGTGCTTGGTACATAGCACAGTCTCACAAACTGGTAGCTGGGGGCGGGGTGGGGGGGTATGCCAGACCCGCCCCCAGGCTCAGGAAAGGAAGCAGCTGGGCAGGGCGGACAGCTTTGTTTTTTCTTTCAAATTGTCACGCTTGTCCTTCCTGGCATAAAGACGAAAAACGAAAGGTGGCTCGCAGCTCCAGGGAGGCAGCCGTGTGTGTGTGTGGGAGACACCCCAGTCTAGGACTGGTCCTTGGGGAGCCAGATCCCCGCAGTTTAGTCTTCACCCAGCGTGGAGGGGCAGAGCCCTGCTGAGCTCCCACCGCTGATCGGAGGCGGGGAGCGCGAAGGCTTCCTTCCTCGCTCATTTTTACCGGGTTCAGTTTTGCCCAAAGCCCACGGGCACTCGGTAGGTGTCTCGCGCCCCCACCCCGTCTGCAGGCTGCTCGGGTGGGCGCGCCCGGCGCGCGGGTACCAGCGCCGCCTCGGAAAAAGAGCAAGTGGGGTCCCCTGCAGCTCGAGCTCCCTCCCAGCCAGAGCTCTCGGGACTCCGCGTGCGACAGGGGAGTGTGGCAGCGCCCGTGCTTGCTGGGTGCTGGGACCTCCGCCTGCAAGCGGGACGGCTGTGGAGGTCTCCGCGCCTGTATAAAGCCAGCGAGCCTCCCCCGCCCCCCCCCCAGCACAAAGCTTCTGCTCTGAAAAATCCGCGGCTGCAGTCGCCATTGCTGTTCCCACCCATGCGGTGGCCAGAGAAGAGCCAATCGCGGTGCCTGTGCGCGGCGGGGCGCGCCGCAGGTAGGATGACAGATCTGCGAAGCCATTTTCTGGGCGGATTTGCAGTCATTTCTACTTGTGGTAAACCATGTTGGAGAGTTTTATCTCGTCTCCCCACCCCCACTTCCACCTCCTTCCATATTCCATTGTTTTAACCTTATTTCCAGAGAGAAGGGCCGGGATGGTACAGCGGGGGAGGGGGCGTTAGATGCTGGTGCCACCAGGACCTGGGGTTACTGGGGGGGGGGCTGTGACTCCACCCTGCTTCAAGACTCTGCGCCAGGCGTCTTTTCATCTACACGAATTCGGGGAAGGATTAAAATCAAGCCGCGGCACGTATGGGTGAGGTTCCGGGGAAATGGATTACCTCAATTTGTCCTTGGCTAGTAAAACGGAAAATATCCATAATGCGTGCCTGACAATTCCATTTCTCAGTCTCTGCCTTAGAAAAATGCTTACAGCGCAAGTACAGGGAGGCTGACCCTTTCACCTGCGAACAGGTCAGAGGTGGGCAACGTGCAGATACAGCAGGATCGACATACAGAATGGGTCACCACCATGGAGGAATAAACTAGGGCTATATTTAGGGATCTGCAGTTCAAACTACATTAAGCAAAGGCAGAGCGTTGCAGAATAACGCATGCAGGGCTGGGGATATAGCTCAGTGGAATAAGCGCTTGCCTAGCAAGCACAGGGTCCTGAGTTCGATCCCCAGTACCGCAGAATAACACATGCAGCACAGCACAATTTCTGCAGCACATCAAATGGAACCAAGGATTTTCTATGGTTATTCAAACGTGAAAACATCTTTTAAAACACGAATGGGAAAGACACGCTACTAACTCACAAGAGGCTGTGTCTGGAGAGACGAGCAGGGAGCTGTGACAGCAGATAAAGGACAAAAGGAACCCCAGCTTTTTTTCTAATATTCTACATTTTTCTTTTTAAAACAAACTTGGCAGTAGGGCGTGGTGGCGTACGCCTGTAATCCCAGCGCTCCGGAGGCTGAATCAGGAGGATCCTTGCGAGTTTGAGACCAGCCTAGGCTACAAAGTGAGCTCAAGGCCAGCCTGAACTGCATAGCAAGACCCTGTCTCAAAAAGACTAAATAAATAAATAAGTAAGTAAGTAAGTAAATAAATGGCAGTTTAGGGGCCGGGCATGTAGCTCAGTGGTAGAGCATTTGCCTAGCATGGACAGGCTCTGGGTTCAATCTTTAGGACAAAACCCCCCCTTCAAAACAAAAAAATTCTGAAAACAAACACATTTTTTGGTTTGTTTCTGTGAATGTATCCTGGGGATCAAACCAGGGCCTGTCTATGCTAAGCATGTGTTCTACCACTGAACCATAACCCCAGGCACCTCGTTTTAGTTTTTAAACATACAGGAAAGGGATGCTAGAGTGACTGTGTGACCCATCAAGTCCCTCAACTCAAAGACCGTGTGACCTTGTGACTGTAGGCAGGCATTCTTAAGGTCCTAGGACCCCCACCCTACTCCAGAGGGCTTACGGGGGTCTTGGTGCACCTGCTCCAGCTCCCTCCCTGGTACCAAGTTCAACCTTAACCCCTTCCACCTAAAATCCATGGGCTCCAACCAGGGCAAACTCTGCAGTTCACCCACTGCACTGGGCTCTCCCTCTCTTCCAGGCAGCTAGCTGTACAGTTTGCTCAACCTCTGACACCCCCTTCCCTCTTGCTCTTGCCTGCAGTTTCCTTGGACTCTCACCAGCTGAGCTGTCCTTTCCCTTAGCAGGCATCCCCCGGCTGTGTCAGGACTGCTGCTCTGTGCCCCTCAGCGCTGTAAGGCAGAGATCTGACCCAAGAGCACACAGTAAATTGGGGCCTTCAGCCCATGACACCTCATGGTTCCTCGGTAATTGGCTGTTGAATGAACGGATACTCAGAATCAAAAGCAAAAAAGGCTTCTTGGGGCTTACTGAGTTGCCTGGTGTTCAACCTAGAAACGCTGATGGGTCCACTTGTGCAAGCCAAGAGTCAGAGCCAGGATCTGACCTTATACTCGATTTGCTTGAATACATATTGAGAGTCTGCTGTGTCAGGCACTGTTTTATAGTAACAAAGAAAGCGAACACAGTCTCTGTTCTCATGAATCTTATAATTCAAGTCAGGAGGTAAGAGTAGAGCAGAACACTGAAGATAAATGTATGAGTTAACTCCTTGAGCGAAGAACGATGAAATATACATGCAGTGGAAATAGCTTGAAGGGAGGGGTTCGGGTTCAGCTTTGGACTCATTTAGCTTGAAAACAAGATGCAGAGCAGGAGTTGATAAATAAGTCTGGAGTCCAGGGCATAAACCCAGGCTGCGTATATAAATATGAAAGTCAGCCAGGTGTGGTGGTGCACATCTGTAATCCTAGCACTCAGGAGGCTGAGGCAGGAGGATCATTGTGAGTTCGAGACCAATCTCGTCTACATAGTGAGTTCAAGTCTAGCCTGAACTGCATAGCAAGACTGTCTCAAAAAGACCAAAAAAAAAAAAAAGTCATTATTATAGACAGCATTTCACACCAGAGGACTGCCTGACATCACCAGGAGTCTAAAGAATAACCCCATGTACTGAGTTCTTCCACACGTAGAGGTGAGAGAATTGAAGAGGAGCTAGCACAGGGGACTAACAGGGAAGGGCTGGTGAGATCGGAGGAAAGCTGCATGAATGTAAGTTCCTGGAAGCCGGGTGGATACAGCAGTTCAAAGTCAGCTGTGGAGAGGACGACGGGAACTTGGAATTGGCGTTAGGTTCGGCGATGTGGACATCATGAATGACCTTGAGCTCCAAAGCAGTACAAGGGGGGTTTGAGCCGGGAGAGCGGAGAGGAGTTGGAGACAGCCACAGCGACAGGCACAGCAGAGAAGTGGAGGCTCTGGAAGGAGAGGAGGGGCCACGGGAGGGTGGTGGGTGGGATGAAGGGCGGCGTGGGTGATGCTCATGGGAAAGATCTGGTAGCAGGGGAAACACCCGCGCACAAGATGATGTGACCAAGTACAGGTCCCCTGGGTCTCCTTCCCACATTCTCTTCCTGCATCTTCGTGTCTCCACTGTCTTCTCTCTGCCCCACTTTCTCTTCTGGTAGTGAACACCACTTGACCTCTCTGTGAGCAGGCACGGCCGTGAGCCCTTCTTCCAGGGAGGATTTGCCAGCCTATCTCGACCATTCTTCTCCCAAAAGCAGTGCTCTATCAGGCCACCAAACAGGATGTTTCTGTCCCCATGAGAACACACTGAGCACTGCAGGCTCCAGGGGCCTCTCCTGTCTGTTGTTACTCCCACCCCCACCACTTTGTGCTTTATCTCTGCCACATCTTGTGAGCCAGATCATAAGTGCTTTGATGATTGGAACTTCAGAGGTGTTTCTCTGAGTCCTTCATGGCACCTAGTTGGGTACTGTGCAAAGAGTTTTCATTGCAGCCACATTTACTGTGTCCCTGCTGTGTAGCAGGTTCTAAGCTGTGTATTCCACGTTGACAGCCCCTGTGCTGAGAAGAGTCCGCAGTGCAGACAGGAAACACCAGACAGATGTGTAAGCAAGCAACAGCTAGTAGACCAACTGCTATACTGGAGAAATGGGGGGGTACAGTGAAGAGGTGGCCAGAGAAGGCTTCCCGGAGGGATGGCAATGAGAATACACTCGCAGGGTGGCCAGGAGTTTTTCAGTGGGCTGGAGGGGAGAGGGCAAAGGCGCGGAAGGGTCTAACACATAGCCACGTGGTGCTGGGAGAAGGGCAGTTTCTCTAATGGGGCTCTATGTGGGCGGGGATGTGGCAGGGGCAGTGGGAAAGGACCTCCAAGAGATGGGCAAAGGTTGGACCATGTAGGGCCTTGTGTGCCATGGCAAGTACTTGGCCTTTGATCCCATAGGCACCAGGTGAAGTACAAGGACAGGTCAGAGCTGAGAGGACCTTGTGATGTCGGCGCAGCACAGACTGACTTACTCCCTACAGCCATGCTTCAGACAAAGTCTACTGATATCTAATCAGATGCCAGTATTTAAAAAATTAAAAAATGTCCCCCCCAAATCCTACATTCCAGCTTCTCTAGCCACATATTGTGGCAGCATAGTCATCAGTGGAAGCTCAGCAGAAGCCCCCTATTACAGATTGACATATCCCCTGAAAAAGATTTTGAACTCCTAACCCATGTATGGAAATACATTTCCATATGTGGAAAGTGAGTCTTTGCAGATGATTAAATTAAGATGAGGTCATCAAGGTGGGCCCTGATCCAGTATGACTGGTGTCCCCATAAAAAGGGCAGTGTGAACCCAGGGCCCGATGCACACAGAAGAAAAATGAGGTAAAGACTCAGGGAAAACCGGGCATGGTGGCACACCTGGAATGGCAGCACTCTGGGAGGCTGAGGCAGGGAGGACTGCAAGTTCTAGACTAGCCTGGGCAATTTAATGACTTTACAAGATCCTGTCTCAAATAAAACATTTTTTAAAAAAGATGTAAAGAGAAACACAATCTGCAAACCAAGAAACTGCTGAGGCCTCCTGAAGCATGGAATAGATGCTCCTTCCCAGCCTTCAGAAGGAACAGCCGTGCAACATCTTGATGTCAGGCTTCTAGCTCCAGAGTGGGGTGATAGTAACTGTTTAAACTATCCAGTTTGGGGCTGTGGATATAGCACAGTGGCATTAGCACTTGCCAAGCAAGCACAAAGTCCTGAGCTCGATTCCCAATAACCCCCCCAAAAATAGAAAAAAACAAAAAAAAACTAACCAGTTTATAGCAGTTTGTTATGCTGCCTTCTCCTTGCCCCCCCGCAGGGATTTGAGTGGGCTAGTGTGCAGCCCAGGGGAGGGAGGGGTGAGGGCCGCCTGGGCCTGGGGCAGAGCTGCCGCCTGCTAATTCACAAAGGAGCTTGGAAGAGATCTTGGTATCTATTATCAAGAAGCCCCACAGACCCATAAATCATCACAGAGTTCCAATCATACATCTGCTCCTCTACCCCTCCTGTTCTGTTGTTCCTCTTGCACTGCATCTCCTACTCCCCCACCTGACACACCAGCCACCCCCACCTTCCCAGCCAGAACTGTCCGGGGTAGACATTCATTCTGCTTGGAGTGGGTGAGATTATGTTTCAACTTCCTGTGACAGCTGTAACCTCTGGTCTCACTGAATTGCTAAGATTACTGGTAATGCCAACTGCTTGCAAGCCTTGTGAGGGACTGGGAAAACATGCTGCTGTGCCAGGCCATGAAAAAATGGGCTATGGGGTGGCCCAGAAGTCTAATGAATCAAAGGAAAGTAATCCCCCCCCCTATTTTTGAGCTCACAAGAGCCCATACAGGAAGTAGGTTCGATTGCCTGTTTGGAGTCACAGAGGCCCAGCAGAAGGCCAGAGGTGCAACCTCACTGCCCCCCCGCCCATTTTGCTTTCTTGCTTGTATTTTGAGTATTTGCAAAAGGCTGGTTGGAGGAAGCAATAGGAAGTTCTCACCCTAGTTAGCTCATTAGAAGAAATGTCACTGGCTAAGGAGACAAGAACCTGTATCCTGGATTAGATCCTGGAACCCAAAAACGAGCAAAGTGGGAATGAAGTGTCTTAGTTTCTTATCTCTTGCTACTGAGACAAAATACCCAACATCCCAAGTTAAAAGGGGGAAAGTTTATTTAGTTCAGTTTGTAGAGGTTTCAAGGCAGGGTGGCACATGGCAGGGCACTAACATTTCATGGCAGCAGAAAATAGCAAAAGCCTCTCTTTCCCTCGTATTGTGTCCAGTCTACTGGGACTAGGGTGTGGTGCCAATCCAATCTGTGGGCTGATCCAGCCATCACCCACCCTTAATCCCAGGACCCTTAATTCCAACATTGCACACTCTGGATTCAGCCACCTCTGAAAAAGCCCTAGGGCTGCATGAGGCTTTGGGCACCTTCTGGACACAAGCCATAATATGGGGGAATTTGATTAAAGCCAGTCATTTAGTTAAAGTATCGTACCAGTGTTAATATTCTAGTTTGGACACAGATACCATGATTAGGTAAGATGTTAACATTTGAAGAATCTGGTAAAAAGTATCTGTAGACTTTGTGAACTGCCTTTGCAACTCATAGTGAGACCCTGTCTCAAAAGGACTAGAAAATAAAAAAGAACGGAGTTTTAGTGTCCTTATACAAAGGGAAAGAGACGTGGAAATTCTCTCTGCTCCCAGCCATGTGAGAGTAAAAGAAGAGGACAACCGTCAGCAAACCAGGAACAGGGGCCTCCCACCAGGCACCAGATAGGCTGGTGCCTTGATTCTAGACTTAAACTCTGAGAATGTTAAAAAAAAAAAAATTATGTATTTACTTACTTATTTGCAGCACCAGTGATTAAACCCAGGACCTTGTATGTGCTAGGCAAGCTATCTTGCCAACCACTGCCTCCTTTCTGGAGATAAATTCTCACTAAGTTGCCTAGCCTGCCCTCAAACTTTCAATCCTCCTGCCTTAGCCTCCCATAAATGTTATTATTTAAGGCACCGTGTGCCTGTGGTATCTGTTACAGCAGCCTGAATCGAGATGGTTGATGTCAGCAAACCACTGAGAATATAGGCAGATGGTCTTTCAGTGAGCTGGGAAGAGAACACGGAGCTTAAACTTAGTGCAGGGGTGGGGAGGGAGAGTTTCAGGGGAGTGGAAATGAGAGCCCCAGCTCTCAGGTGTGAGATCAGAGAGGAGGGCGAAATCTTCTTTGTTTTTTACATACAATTTTTTTGTCATTAGTAGAAATAACGCAGGTTCAAGTTAGGAACTTAGGAAATCCAGACTAGTACAAAGAAGAAAACTAAACTCAATTGTTATTTTACTGGTAGAAGCTGGGCGCGGTGGTGCACGCCTGTAATCCCAGCACTTGGGAGGCCGAGGCAGGAGGATCGTTGTGAGTTTGAGACCAGCCTGGGCTACAAAGTGAGCTCAAGGTCAGCCTGAACTGCATAGCGAGACCCTTTCTCAAAAAGACCAAAATAAATAAATAAATAATTTACCTGTAGAATAATATTTTGCTACATTTTCTTCATTATAGTTTGTTCCTAACTGAATTCACAATCGGACACACAGTGGTTTATTTGTTTCATTTGGCACATCACTGATCTTTCCCCATCTCATTAAAAAAGAATCTAGGGCTGTGGTGTAGTTCGGTGGTAAAGTGCTTTCCTAGCATGCATGACATCTTGGGTCCCATTCCCGGTGTTTTTTTTTTTGTCTTTTTGAGATGGTCTCCCTATGCAGTTCAGGCTGGCCTGGAGCTCAGTTTGTAGCCCAGGCTGGTCTTGAACTGGCAACCATCCTCCTGCCTCAGCCTCCCCAGTGTGGCACGTGCCACCACTCCTGGCTCCCACTTTTCTGTTGTTTTGTTTTGTTTTGCAGTACTGGGAATGGAATTGAACCCAAGGGCCTTCTACCACTGAGCTAAATCTGCAGCCCATTTATATATTTTATTTTGAGACGGGTTCTCCCTAAGTCAGTAAATTGCCCATGTTTGGCTTGAATTTGTGATCCTCCTGCCTTGACTTTCCAGAGTGCTGAGGTGAGAGGGAGGTAATTGCACCCAGCTCTAGAGTCAACGTTCTTCTTCTTCTTTCTTTTTTTGTCTTTTTGACATGGGGTCTCGCTGTGCAGTGCAGGCTGGCCTTGGGCTCACTTTCTAGCCCAGGCTGATCTCGAACTTGCAAAGATCTTCTAGCCTCAGCCTCTTGAGTGCTGAGATTACAGGCATGAGCCACCGTGCCTGGCCATGAGTCAGTGTTCTTGATGGCTGACTAATAAATCAGACACTTCTAGGAAAAAAATCTCATGTGTTGGGAGAACCATTGTGTTGGGCAGCTAAGCGATCACAGAATTCTTCCATGTATGTTAAGGGTGAGTCCGTATCATATACCCCTTTGAGAAAACAAATCTTCAGATGCATCAAAAATCACAGCACTCACTAGGGAGGGTAAGGCAGTAGGATCATGAATTTGAGGCCAGCCTGGGCAACTAAGCAGGACCCTGTCTCAGAATTTTAAAATAAAACAGGCTGGAGATGTATCTCAGTGGGAGAGTGCCCCTGGGTTTGATCCCTAGCAACACACACACACACACACACACACACACACACACACACACACACACACAGTATCAGTCTCAGTGAAAAGGAGGCAGAAAGTCCTTGAGGTTGACTGATCTTGAGATAGCTCACAGTTAGTTTGCAGAGTGTCTCAAATGCCATGCCAAGCATCCTTGTACTGTAATCTAAGGAGAGGAGACATCAAAAAGAATTATTTTTAGGTTCTAGAAAATTTCACGTTTCTCATATTATATGCCCCCATATGAAATGTGCCAAATGTTTCCAAGCATGATCAGAGTTTCAGAGCTGTGCTTGATGATTTTTTGTTTGTTTTGTTTTGTTTTTTCTCTTTTTGAGACAGGGTCTTGCTATGTAGTTCAGGCTGGCCTTGAGCTCACTTTGTAGCCCAGGCTGGTCTCGAACTCACAGCGATCTCCTACCTCAGCCTCCGGAGTGCTAGGATCACAGGTGTTGTGTTTGATGATTACCATCGCGGCTGTCACCCATTGTGGGTTTATCCCACAGAGACGGGCTGTAGAGACTTTACATGGTGTAGCCCATTGAGTCCTGATAACAACCCGGAGGGGCATCATCCTCATGTCACAGATGCAGAAACTCAGGCCCACACAGGGGATGTCATGTGCCCACGCTCACCCGTGTAACTGAACAGCAGCTGCAGCACCCTGTGAAGCACAGGATTTGAAGTTCCTCGGTGACATGAACCCGTTGCAGCACCCTGGGAAGTGTCTAAGTGCTCTGGACCTCCCTTGCCCACCTGTAAAGTAGTAGGGCTGTCCTGATAAGACAGTTTAGAGTGATAGCTCAGAGCATTGTGTTGAAGTCAAACTACAGAAGCTCTGCCGATCTTGCCTGGCCTCCTTGGCCAAGTGATTTTAATCTCTTGCAGGCCCACCGCTGCCACTGTCTGTGGACCTACAGCCGCAGTGGGAAGTGCCATGTGGCTATTTCAGAGTTACAGATCAAGCAAACAAACTAGTACTTTTTTTTTTTTTTTTTTTTTTTGTCTTTTTGAAACAGGGTCTCTACAATTCAGGCTGGCCTTGAGCTCACTTTGTAGCCCTGGTCTCAAATTCGAGATGATCCTCTTGCCTCAGCCTCCAGAGTGCTGGGGTTACAGGTGTGCGCCACCACACCCAGCCTCAAGCTAGTTCTTTAAAGTGTATAAATTCTATTCTTCCACCTCCACAACAGCCTAGAAACCCAACCAAGTTTTGTTTTTTGAGATGAGATCTCACTATGTTGTTCAGGTTGGCCATGAACTGACTACGTAGTTTAACTTGGCCAGGAACTCTCAGAAGTCCTGGTGTGGAGTGTTTTGACCAGTATCAGCTGTGTGGTAACCATGCTATAAGTGTGTTAGCGATGTTAGCTATTATTACTTTAAAAATTCTATTTTTTTTCCCAGTACTGGGTGATTGAATATAGGTCTTTTGAGTCTTTTCACTGACATAACCTTATTTATTTATTTATTTTCTAGAGCCTATTTATTTAATTTTATTTTGAGACAGGTTCTCCCCTAGTTGCTAAGTAGCCCAAGCTGGACTTAAACATTTGATCCTCCTGCCTCAACATCCCAGAAGATGCTGGGATCTGAGATTACAGGAGTGTACCAACATACCCAAGATTTAAAGATTTAAAGACTTAAAGATTTTCTTTTTTTGTTACTGGGGATTAAACTCAGGACCTTGTACTTGCTAGGCAGGAGCTTACGCCACTAAGCTATATCCCCAGCCCGAGGTTTTCATTCTTCAAGAAAATGTTATAGCTGGGCATGGTGGTGCACTCTTGTAATCCCAACACTTGGGAGGCTGAGGCAGGAGGATCATTGTGAGTTTGAGACCAGCCTGGGCTACACAGTGAGCTCAAGGCCAGCCTGAACTGCATAATGAGACCCTGTCTCAAAGAAAGACCAAAAAAAAAGAAAATGTTAACTTTCTACAACTAGAAGCTTCAGGTGACAAGGAAAGAAACATTGAGTCTCAGTTAAGTTGTTGTTTTTTTTTTTTTGAGACAGGGTCTTGCTATGCAGTTCAGACTGGCCTTAAACTCACTTGGTAGCCCAGGCTGGTGTCGAACTTGCAACGGTCCTCCTGCCTCAGCCTCCTGAGTGTGGGATTACATGCCTGTGCCACCATGCCTGGCTCAGTTAACTTTTTAAAATTAGTCTATCAAAGGCACTAGGTGAATGGGGAAAGCCAGACGTGAGTGGGGGGGAGTATGTTCTTCAGTGTATGTTGTCCTGGGCTTGAGGCCATTGTGAGAGACTACGCCTTGGTCAGCTGTATGTATGGGGTCAGAGTTCAGAACAGAGATGGAAGGCAGGAAGAAAATGGAGAGTTATTCCATAAGAGGGATCATAGAGAGGGCACAGCCTTCCATAAAGGGTGAAGTTCGGTTAGAACATGGACTGAGAAGACTGAGAAGGCTTGTGACACATGACTCCATTCCACTCACACATTTATATGTAATGTGTGTAATTTTCTATAGTTTACTGATCTGCAAATTCCATTGTTTTTAAGTCAGACCATTATTTTATGTACCATGAAGAAAATTGCTGTCAAAATAATGAAGACATGTTATTTAGTAACCATGAAGCCTAACAGATTTTATTTTATTTATTTATTTTTTGTCTTTTTGAGACAGGGTCTCACTATGCATTTCAGGTTGGCCTTGAGCTCACTTTGTAGCCCAGGCTGGCCTCGAACTTGCAACGATCCTCCTGCCTCAGCCTCCTGAGTACTGGGATTACAGGTGTGCGCCACCGCACCCGGCGCAACAGATTTTGAAAATAGAAAAGTGTGGGGAGGGAACATATTTTATAATTAATTAAAGTGGCCCCAAAGGTGGCACACACCTGTAATCCTAACATTCTGGAAGGCTGAGACAGGAGGATCACAAATTCAAGGCCAGCTTGGTAATTTGGCAAGTTAGTAAGACCCTGTCTCAAATTTTTTTTTAAAGGGCTAGGAATATATAGCGCAGTGGAAAGGCCCTGGTTTCAACCTTCAGTACTGGGGAAAAAGTAAGATTTGTGCGAGGCATTCTATCAGGGATGGAGGGATGGGATGCAGCAGTGAAAAGATCCTGCCTTCAAAATATTCCAACCTCCTGATGACACCTACAACCACTTCTACAAGACCAACTAAGGCAAGTGCTATAGTGCAGACATCAGAACGTGTCTTGGATCAGCCACTGATTGTGACGTTATTAATACACACAGAATTGACAGCCACATCTTTATCTTTCCTGGGATGTCTGGACATTCCCCTGCTCTTCCCTAATGCCTGAAATTTCTAGAGACAAACCACTTTTGAATGAACTGAGATAATGAATCAAAAGACCACATGATGAGTGTTGAATTGGTACCACTTCTGTGGAAGGCAATTTGGCACTACCTAAACTATACTTATGTCTGTCCTTTGACTGCTAGGAATATATCTTCAGATTTACTCAGTCACAGTGGAAATGCCATATGTATGAGGCCATTCATAACAGCACTGTTTGAAATGGCAAATAGTTGGGAATAACCTAAGAGGTACGGATAGAGCACTGATTAATGAGATCACAGAACATTCATACCAACGACAAGCTCAGTGTACCAACAGGGAGAAGACTCCTGACATACCCTGTTAAGTGAAAGCTGTTAAGCACAGAACGGTTATAGCAGGCTTTTGGGCATTTTGTATGAAAAAAGACACAAAATGGACGTGTATGGGCTGAGGGTGTAGCTTAATGGTAAAAAGCTTGCCTGACATGCAGGAGGTCCCAGGTTCAATCCCCACCATTGCAGATAAATAAAAATAAAGTATATCTACAAATTTATTCAGTGTGCATAGGAAGAACCTCAGGAATATACAGGAAATTGATAATAATGATTATGATGGGGGAGGGGTCGGAAGAGAAATTGGCAGAATGAGAGGAGGAGAAACTGTCACACGTTATTTTTAAAGCACGCGAATGTGTTTATTCAGAACGTTAAATTACTTGAGTTTTATAAATACCCTATGGGGAGGTTGGGGGTGTAACTTGGTAATGGAGAGTGTGTTTAGCATGCCGAAGGCTCTGTATTTAACTTCCAGCACCAAAAAATAAAATAGGGGTGGCGATGTGGCTCAGAGGTTGTGAGACAGTGTCATTGTGATCTCGTGCCAAATGGTCCCCCTCAGTGCTTAACTCCATTAAAGCCTGCCTTCTACGCTGCAGCTCACCTACCTTCATCTTTTCCAATCGTCATAGGCAGATGAGTTAGATAGAACTATGTATATATATATATATATTTTTTTTTTTGGCGGTACTGGGGATTGAACTCAGGACCCTGCACTTGCTAGGCAGGCGCTTATTCCACTGAGCTATATCCCCAGCCCCCTGAGCTGTATCCCCAGCCCCTAGATAGAACTATTACAGGCAGTCAGACAGGGCCAGGCCCTCCAAGGAGCCAACATAAAAGACGTATTTGCTGCAGGCCAGACCTCAAGACAAAGGACTAAACAACTGCACCCACACATCTCACTAGGGATGGACAGCAGGGATTGATACTCTAAATAGGTAGCTATCACCTTGAAGAGTTCCTGACCTCGCCTCGCACAGGAAAAGCCCCTGTTCTGTGTTCACGCCCACTTGCTATGTGACGGGCTTCCCCGTTTGATTTCAATTTAATCAATTTTACCCGAACAATTCTTATTGGCTGACCATAGTTTAGTCCGTTTCCCCTCGTGGTGTTGCTCTATAATAGTCCCTAGAAAAGACAGAGTTCTGGGCAACCCACTCGGGCCCCCTTCTGTCCCTTTCTCGGATAGAAGCTTTCTTTCCCTCAATAAATATATTCTGCTCTTAATCTCCTTTGTTCCTAAAATTCATTCTTCAATTTTTTTTTTCATTCTTCAATTTTACAGAACACGAACTTGAACTTGTCCCAGATATCATCCAGGTTGGGAGTTTGTATTTTCCTGTATCATTAACAGAGGTAGAATGCTTGTCTAGCGTGTAGGAGGCCTTGGGTTTGGTCCCTCTTACTGTACCTCAAAAAATTAAATTTAAATATAAATAACAGAGCCTATGGGAAGAGTTAATCCAATGACTACAATTCAAGCCGGGTTCAGTGGCTCACTCCTATAATCTCAGCACTTGGAAAAAAAAAAAATCTCAGCACTTGGGAGGCTGAGGCAGGATGATCACTGTGAGTTTGAGACCAGCCTGGGATACATAGCAAGACCCTATCTCAAAAACCAAAACAAAATCAATGACTACAATTCACACCAAAGGGTAAATGTCTAATACACAGTACATTCATTCAATAATCTGTAGCCATCAAGAAAACTCTGTAGCAGTGCTAGTGATACAGGAAAATACATCTCTCAACCTGAATGATAGCAGACGAGTTTGTGTTCTCTAAAACCGAAGAATGAATTTTAGGCACAATGGAGGTTAAGAACAGAATATATTTATTGATCTCATCTTTTTTTTTTGGCGGTACTGGGGATCGAACTCAGGACCCTGCGCTTGCTAGGCAGGCGCTTATTCCACTGAGCTATATCTCCAGCCCCCCAGAATATATTTATTGAGAGAAAGAAAGCTTCTGTCCAAGAGAGGGACAGAAGGGGGGCCCTAGTGGGTTACCCCCCCCACTGTCTTCTCTAGGGACTTTTATAGAGAAAAACCATGAGGTAAGGCAGGTCCAAGGTAGGGGAAATGGACAAACTATGGTCAGCCAATAAGATTACAGATAAAATTGTCCAGGTAAGACTGAGTAAACTGGGATCCAATGGGGAAGCAAGTCACGTAGCAAGCGGGCATGAATACAGATGAGGGTTTTTTCCTGTGGGGGTCAGGCTAGTGACTCTTCCTGGCTTTTAGAAGGTGGTTGTTACTTATTTAGAATATCAATCCCTGACATTTACACCTAGGGAGTTAAGTGGGTGCATTTATTTAGCCCCTTTTCTCATAAGGTCTGGCCCACAGGTATCTTTTTATGTTGGGTCCTTTGAGGGCCCGGCCCTGTCTGACTGCCTGTAATATTTTTATCTAACTCAGCTGCCTATAACACTAGTTAACAAGTGTTCAAAACTTCAACATCCCAAGCATTGTGGGGCGGGGTCAGAACATTCTAGTTCCGTCCTTAGACAGATCCAGTCCTGGCACTCAGGACACCAAGACAAAGACAGCGCCCCTGCCCTTAAGGACCCAGTGGTCAAGTGAGGGAGACAGACACCTGCCCTAGTAACTTTGCAGATAGGTTTTGAGCAGGGAAGGGAAGGTTAGACCACAGATCCTGAGAATGAAGGGACCAAGGGAATGGAGACGCTGGGGACAATGAGAAAACCTCTCCCACGACGCCCTTTGGCCAAAGACAAGCCCACAGATCAGCAGGAGTGCGCAGTGCTTGTGTGGGAGACAACACTTGCAGCCTCAGAACCAACAATGAACAAAGGCTGCTGTCTCTCTGGGAATACAGGAGACCTGACAACAGCCCGGCGCATTTCATCAGTGTAGACACCCTTCCTAGGCTTTGAAGCCTGAGGTGCCCTCCTTTAGCTGTCGACCCAGATCAAATAAGCTGGATGGCTGCCGGATCTCGACTTCACTTTGTGCTGATCCACAGTCACAGCTAGCTTCGTAACAATCCCACCAAACCATCTGAGCAAAAGCAAAAATAATTCTCATGGGCAAAGATTGAAAGGCGAAGATGGGAACATTAACTCCTTGCTGCCTCTTCAAAAGGGAGTTAATGTTCCCATCTTCGCCTTTCAATCTTGAAGTTAGTGTCAGGAAACCTTCCAAAAGAGAGATTTCATCCCTCTCCGAAGTGGTGACAATGCTATTTTCTCTCTTACCGTTTAAAAATTCTTCCTATTCCAGGGAACCATATAAGAACAACCATAAGCGTTAACAATAGAATAGGGGTGGGTCTGCTTCTCAGAAAGCAACCCCACTCCAAAGAAGAGGATCATTCTAGGGGAAACCTGACCCTACCCGCCACTGTCTCCAGACAGCAGCTAGGACTTCAGGAAATCCTTGTTACAAACCCTGGCAGAGCCAGGCATCTAACAACAAACACAGAAGCCAAGTGGCATGGCTAAAAAAGATTAAAAATCTACATGAGTTCTAACATCTATGGTTCCTAGCTCTGGTTTCCATGGAAATACACATCTGCTCTAGGGAGAAGGAAGAAAAAAAGGTGGTGGTGGGTAATCAGTATTTTAAAAGATTAATTTCTTAATGTCACAACATTAAGAAATGAAATGTGAGATTTTTGTGGGATGATTCCTTAGATTTGAAAAAAATCAAATGGGCGGGGTCTTTCCTATGCAAACCTCCTGACTTCAGTACAGAGACTTCAGGATAAAAGGCTGGTTCAGACCTTTAGGCCTTGGAGTCCTACTCATTTGTGTTGCTTGCCTGTCATTTTTTGGCAAGGTCTAATCCCCACCTCTTTCAGGCTTTATGATTTCTGAGATTCTGCTTCAAAAATGACAGATGGATGCACCTGGCTGTTCTGAGGCTAAGTTTCAGAGAGAGAGAGAGAGAGAGAGAGAGAGAGAGAGAGAGAGAGAGGCAGGGAGGGAGGGAGAGGGAGACAGGCAGAGAGGGGGTGGGCAGAGGCCTTTCAGGGTTCAGAATCTGAATCATTCCTGGTCCTGCTCACATGCTAACCAAGAGCTACTTAGATTGGCTCCGGGAGGCCGACCCCATACAAGGGCGTTTGTTGGAGAAAATGCTGCAACAAGCATATTTCAGGCAACAGTGCATTGCTAATTGTTTGCTTTGTATGGTGTTTGCTGCCTGTATGATCCAGTTTTCACCTTCCTGGGCACCAATTAATTGTATTTTATCTCTGGCACATCCCTTGTAACTAGATGTAGGAGTCTTTCAAAATTCGGACCCTTGTTTCTGGACAGTTGGTCATGTGTTCCTTGGTTGAGGAGACCAAACTCATTAATAAAATGAAGGTATCCTTTTTGCTCAGTAAGGATATCAAAGCAGGTGCCTTGGTGTAATGACCACCACCCAAGGACACTGCTTTGTCAGGGGAGTGGGAGAAGGGGTCTGGTCTGAGAACCACAGACATTTATTCTTTTCCTCATTTTATGGGGAAAGGGAGGCCAGTCATTCTAAGACAGCCAGAGTTTGACCAATTTCCATAATGCCTCTGCATGGTTCCAATCTATCCAGGCCAGAGAAAACAGTGACCTTGTGGCTCCTTTTGTTTTGATTCTTAAAAAGAGCTCAACACTGTTCTGGGGGAGCACGTGCTCCAAGAACAAAAGCAACACTTAGCCGCAGTCTGTGTATCTAGAACTGCTTCTGCTCTTCCTAACGCGGGCAAAGGCTTGGCAGAGAAGATGCAGTCTCCATTTAAGCCGAGTGGCTTTGTTAGACCAGAGATCAAATTCCAGAGACTAATGCTTTCTTGCACCAGTCTTCGGTCATCAGCTCGGGAGACTGAGGATGGTATCGGGAACGCACGCAGGGAAGGAAGCGCCACGCCCATGACCCATTAGCATGGAGTGGGTTGAGGGACTATGATGATGTTAGGTCATAATACAGGTGACATGCGAGTATCTGTGGCAAGGGACCGAGAACAGGTATTAGGCGGCCATCCAGGGGTGTGGAGGGGCAGTGTCTTGTCACAGGGCTCGGGGATTTCAGGCTACAGTGCAGGGTGGTGTACCAGAAAGGACACTGTTCTGTCCCAGCGCTGCCCTTGAGGCGACGCGAGGCACTCGAAGGAAGAGTCCAGGCAGCTAAAGTCTAAGCGGTGGTACTGGACCCCGACCTTGCTCTGCCCTGCCCTGCTCTTTTTCCGGACATGCGGAGATCCCTTAGTTTTGGGGGTCGCCGCAACGCTCTCTTCCGCGGGGAGCCGCCGCCCCAGGCCGGCTCACGCCAGGAGACCCTCCCGAGCGCCCCCACCCCCGCATTGTCCTCCAGTCCAGCCGACCCGGACTACACTTCCCGAGGTGCGCGGGGGTCGGAGGGCGGGGCCCGCCCGGGCGGGGGAGGGGCCGGCACGTGCCGCTGCGCTCAGCCAATGCGGAGCCCCGCGGGGAGGTCACGTGCCGCTGTTTGGCGCTTTTGTGCGCGCCCAGGTCTGTTGGTGTTCAGAGTGTGGCCAGGCGGCTCGGACCGAGCAGGTGGGTGCGGGGCTTTCAGACCACGGCGGCGGCGGCTTAGGGACGGCGAGAGGTACAGGGCGGGCGGGAGGGGCCGGGTGGAGCTGTGGCAGCAGCCCCCTCTGTGGAGGGCGGCGGGCGGGGCCGCGGGTCCCCGAGCGGGTGGTGGGCGGGGGTCGCTCCATTTGTGTGAGGTTCGGGCGGAGCCTCGGCTTTGTCTGCGCTCCCTGGGGGCGCGGTTGTCGTTGGGGATGGGGCGCGGCCAGCTGGGACGGCTCTGGATGTGAACTCCGGGGTGCCGTTGAGACAATAGGAGGCGTGGGTCTCTGTTCTGCCTGCCTCCCTCTCTCCCTGGCCGGGCGGTCGCGGGTTTTCGGGGGTCCCCATTGTCTGAAGGGGCGGGGCGCGCCTCTGGAGCAGCGGTCTCGGGCCGAGCTGCAGCCCGACCCCCCCTGCAGGCGCCGTCGCATGTGACGGAGGGGTGAGTCCCACGACGGGGGGGCGCGGACAACTGGGGAGCGACAGGTTGGTGATAGAGGCTACGGGAGGTGGGGAGTCCACGGCGGGAACGCCCAGCAGTCTTGTTTCCCCGTGCCGCCCCACCCGCCGAGTTGTGGCGCGGGGGGGAGCGGGGCGGCAGGCTGGAAATGTTTTTGGCGGGAGTGTGTGTTGGGGGGGTCATCCCTTCGCGGCGAGCCCGGGAGGGACGAAATTACCCGGATAGGACCGTTGGCTCCGCCCCGCCCTCCCCTTCCCACGCGCGCGGGCTCCCGGGTGTTGAGAGTTCGCGGAGATTCGAAAAGGCGCGGGGAGGAAGAGGGTGGGGCCAAGGGTGGAACGCAGGGCGTGCTCTGATTGGCCGGGGGCGCCTGGCCTGCTTGGCCTGCCTTGGTCAGGGCCACGCCCATATCCTTTCGGGGTCGGGAGCTGTGGCTAGCTAAGGCGCTGCTGGAGCATTATGTTCTTCAGTTTTTAGCTGTTGGGAACTTGTAGTCCTACGTTTTCGGGACTACCCTGGGGTTTTCTTTTTTGTTTGTTTGTTTTTTTTGAGACAGGGTCTCGCTATGCAGCTCAGGCTGGCCTTGAGCTCATCTTGCAACCCAGGCTGGTCTCCAATTCGGAATAATCATCCTGCCTCAGCCTCCACAGAGTGCTGAGATTACAGGCGTGCCACACCACGCCTGGCTAGCCTGGGGTTTTCAAGAGACCTGGTTCTAAAAGAAATCGATCAAGGGATATTTTTTTTTTCTTTTTTCTTTAAATGAAATAAGGCAGCAAATATAACTTCAAAATCGAGGTTCCTAAAATTTAATTGTGCCCGCTGTTGGTCAAGAAGCTTGAACCCCAGGAACAATAGGAGTTGAACATTACTGGTTAATACTAGCTTGGGCGTTTTGTTATCCACCATGGCAGACATAGACAAAGCAAGGGTGGGTGTTTCATTTGCACAATGAGTTGCAGGCGCACTGTATTAAGATGGCATCGATTGCATTATTGGGTTGAATCTGGAACATCTTTTCGTGGTTTGGAAGAAAAAAATTGGTTTATAAAATAAAACTAAAAAATCCTTCAACCTTTTGACACTCTCCTGTAATTTTAAAAAACCTAGATGTTGTCTTTTGAATGAGCACCTTTAGTTAACTTTATTTTCTGGAACCATCGTTAATTCAGTTTGGAAACATGGATGATTTTTTTCTTGGTTAATGATGTCTTTATTTCCACGTAGTGACCTTTTGGACATTGATTTGTGTGGCAGTGATTTGAAATCCCTTTGTGTTTGTGTGACATATAGAAATGCAGAGAAATTGATTGCATGCTCTTGAAAATCATTTTCAGGGCTTTCCTTACCAGTGGATTGTGTAGAATAAACTGCCAGTCTCTTCTATTCACCATGGCTTCTTCTGGTAGGTAATCTATACAGAAAAGCTGAAATTTTGTTGCGTTTTAAGATTTTAGAATAGGAGGTGCTCAGGTCTTAAGCTTTTAATTTGGCTTTTATGTTTTAGTCTTAGGAAAACCTGTTTTATGACTAGGAGAATTAACAAATTATTACTTCAGTGTTCTGAGAGTGTATAATTAGATGATTTGACTTGGCCCAAAATAAAATTGGAGTTTGCACAAGTCTTTTTAAAAAAATTATTAAAACAATTGTTAAATACCGATTACTCAAAGTGATACTTAGTAATTTAAAAACGTTGAGCTTTGTTTTTCTGGGAGGTAGTAATTTCTTGCCTACAGCACATCTTCATTAGGCTTAATTGCATTCATTAAATTGACCTGGGTTTTGGAAAATTGCAAAACTGTTTATTGGAATAGGAGAACCGCATTTTTCTGACTTATCATAAATATGATCAACTCCAGATATTCAGGTGAAAGAACTGGAGAAGCGTGCTTCAGGCCAGGCTTTTGAGCTGATTCTTAGCCCTCGGTCAAAAGAATCTGTCCCAGATTTCCCCCTTTCCCCTCCAAAGAAGAAGGATCTTTCCCTGGAGGAAATTCAGAAGAAATTAGAAGCTGCAGAAGAAAGACGCAAGGTAAACATAACAATTCATAGAAATTGGGGTTTTCCTGTAATGTGCCCTCCATAACTGGAAGAAAACAAAATCGTAAGTACAGTGTGACTATTACTGTGAAAGTTATGAATGTCAATGCTGAAAGAAAATGAGTCATTATTTATTGAGTTATTATGTACCACCCCCTTTACTTACATTTTTCTCCTCTAATTCGGTGACTTTATGAACTTTATGGGGTAGGAGTTGTTTCAGATAATAGAAATTAGAAAATAATCTTAGGAATGTTATTTTCCTGAAGTCATATAGCTAGGAAGTGAAGAAGTCAAGCTGAGATTCTTACGCTTCTCTTTGAAAAATAGAACATTTGTGGGCAGATAATTTTTTGTCTGTAGTTGTTTGAGAACTGTACCACTCAGACATTTTAAATTGCTAGCAATGTGATTGTATTGTTGAACTAGCACTGTCATAGTTTTTACTAACAGTTATCAGATACTTATATTTTCAATAAATCAGCAAATGCTAATTGTAAAAAGTTGGAAAACAAGTTTGTAACTGGAAATTAAATATTATCCTAGTTCTTAGAAATGGCCACTGTTTGGAGTGTTTTTTTTCTAGCCAGTATTATTCTACTCATTAAGAACTTTACGTAAGTTCTGATTTAGTGTCCCCTTTCCAACAACTGATTAGGATGGGTGAGTTTTTTTTTTTTTAAAGTTAGGGGAAGTAGGGCATAAAAAAACAAAGTATGGCTGGAATGTGGCTCAGTAATAGAGGGTTTGGCATAACACGAGGACAGAGAAAAGATGAAGTAATAACCCAACTCAGATCAGCATAGCTACTGTGATTTGAAAGGCAGTGTATATGCACTTGCATACATCCTTTTTCTTTTTTTTTTTTTATTAAAAATTTTTTGTTGTTTTTTGTCTTTTTGAGATGGTCTCACTGTTCAGTTCAGGCTGGCCTTGAGCTCACTTTAGCCCAGGATGGTCTTGAACTTGGAATGATTCTCCTGCCTCAGCCTCCTGAGTGCTGGGATTATAGGCATATGCTACCATGCCTGGCTTACAAACACCCCCTTTTAAACTGCTGTAGCAAGTACCATATACCTTTTAGTGCCGTGTGTTTTGGGTATGTACTGACCCATTACCTACACTGAATCATCCCCCCAGAAAGAATGGCAGTGTTGACTCTGGAGCATCATCTTATTCCTGATCTTTCATGTGGTTGTTTGTTTTTGTTCTTGTTTTTTTGTTTTTTTTTGAGACAGGGTCTTGCTATGCAGTTCAGGCTGTCCTTGAGCTCACTTTGTAGTCCAGGCTGGTGCCCAACTCACAATGATCCTCCTGCCTAAGCCTCCTTCCCGTGTGCTGGGATTACAGGCGTGCACCACCATGCCTAACTTTTTCATGTAGTTTTGAGTTCCTGGATATAGGAATAGGAAGCAATACAGCTAAATGCTAGACTAATGGAAGATTTTTAGGAATCACCCCTGGCCCTGGTGATCATTAGCTTATTTGACACAGTAACTGCTAAATATAGTAAAACTCTGGACTAGGGTATTGCAAAAGAGAACAAATAGAACCAGTGCCAGTTGCTGTGTTACAACCTACAAGCTGATGCCTCCAAACACTTACGAATGTTTATCAGTTATGGGTAAAATTTGTCTAGTGAGCTAGTTTTCTTTGGGTAGCTTTTTTTTTTTTGAGACAAGGTCTCATCATGCAGTTCAGGCTGCCTTTGAGCTCACTTTGTAGCCCAGGCTGGTGTCAAACTCACAATTATCCTCCTGCCTCAGCCTCCAGAGTGCTGTGATTACAGGCGTGGGCCACCACACCCGGCCTCTTTGGGTAGCTTTTCAAGTTAAGCAACCAGAATTCTTTACAACAAAGTATTGTTCCTGAATATCTATTGCTCATCTTATTTGGATACTGTTAGATAAGAAGGGTTGCCTTAAATAATAGGGAAAAAAATCTATGGGCAGTTTCTTAAAGGAAAATGCTAGAAAAAAGATGATTTTCCTGATATGATGGAGATAATTCAGGTTCTGAGTATTTTAGGAGTCCTATTTTCTGCCTCTTAATCCCCCCATAAGTAATTTCTATCTTAATTAATGGTAAAGACACACATAGGGAGGCTAGCCCGCTAAACTTTTTTCTAGTCCCATGAAGCTGAAGTCTTGAAGCAGCTTGCTGAGAAACGAGAGCATGAGAAAGAAGTGCTTCAAAAAGCAATAGAAGAGAACAACAACTTCAGTAAAATGGCGGAAGAGAAACTGACCCACAAAATGGAAGCTAACAAAGAGAACCGAGAGGCACAAATGGCTGCCAAACTGGAGCGTTTGCGAGAGAAGGTTGGTTTCTTGCTTTGTGGAAAGGTTAAGAACTGGAAGTTTGGTGTATCATTGAATTGGTTTGAACTAATTGCCATTGATAAAAGATGTTAGATGTCTTTTTGTCATCAATTTTGGGACTTGTAATTATAAAGAAATCTTACTTTGAAGATGGAATACTGAATGTCGGGGATTTATGCACATCAGTGGTTGAGTGCTTCCCCACGATGCATGAAGCCTTAGATTTACTCCGCAGCACCACGAAGAAGGAAAAAACCTGATAAAATATTGAGTGACTTGTAACATAATTCCATGTTGGCTTGGAAGAGCAGTAGGAGGCATGTATGTTTAATTCCACACATAATCTGGCAGGTCTGAAGATGTGATTTTAGAACTTTCCATTTTGTGGTTCCCCCAAGCTGAATACATGTGCTAAGGCTGCATTAGGCTTCTTAGAGGGTAGTTTAGTTTGACGGGCTTTTTTATTTGACTTCACGATAGTAACATACAGTTTCTTTACAGGATAAACACATTGAAGAAGTACGGAAGAACAAAGAATCCAAAGATCCTGCTGATGAAACTGAAGCTGACTAATTTGTTCCGAGAACTGACTTTCTCCCCCCCCCCCCCAAATATCCAAAGACTGTACTGGCCAGTGTCATTTTTTTTCCCTCCTGACAAATATTCTAGAAGCTGATGTAGGACTGTATAGGTAGATTCAAATTGTAAGATGTTGTTTTAGGGGCTAAAGGGGAGAAACTAAAAGTGTTTTACTCTTTTTCTAAAGTGTTGGTCTTTCTAATGTAGCTATTTTTCTTGTTGCATCTTTTCTACTTCAGTACACTCGGTGTACTGAATGAATGGCTAGTACTGTATTGGCTCTGTGAAAACATGTTTGTGAAAAAGTATGTAGTGGCTTTCAAATTGTTAGATCCTGAATATCTGTTGATTTTTCAATCCCAATTCTGTCCCAATCTTACCAGATGCTACTGTACTTGAATGGTTAATAAAACGGCACAGTGCTGTTGGCAGTGATTTCTTTCTGTTCAGGTAATAAATTGGGAAGTTATAGAGACCTCCTAGTTTATATTTGTTCCAGATGGGACCTTTGGGCTGGTGGAAACACTCAGCACGAACATTACTGCAAATTCTCTGCCCTGGGTTTTCGCTGCAGAGTCGTTTGCATTGTCTTCTTCCACAATCAACACTCTGTGTTGATGCGTTGGCCCAGATTAGCTGTTACTATATTCTTTCAGATGTTTATATGCAAATAAGTGGATTTTTGTTTCTCTGTCCCTTTTGAAAAAGCTGATTAAAGGCACAAATGATTTTCTAGAGAATAGTTTAGAAGGAATCTTAAGATCTTAGGATATTTGTTGATCTGTGTTCTTAATATTACAGTGATAGTGGAACCTAATACTGTGTCTATAAAAGAATGAGATTCGAGAGTTGAAATACAAACAAAATTTTTTGGTGTTGCTTTAGCAGTTCCATGAAAGGAAACTTTAGTTTTTTCTGGAGTAGTGTTTGGGTGGTTGAAGTTGGCAGACACATAACCATGTTACCTAAGGGCAATGATAATTTTTAGGGCACTGCCTCTCAATTTGGGGAAAACCTTCGGCAGCTTTTCTAGGCTATGTGAGAAATAGCCTTAATTGCATAGGATTACCTAACCTCTCCAGCATATAAAACTCTGGAAACCAAGCACCTATAGCAAGAGAATGCTTGCAGGAGAACTGTTCATTACATTGGGGGCTTTGTATTGCTAACGGACATGCTTCTGCAGCTCTGGCTAGATCTTGATTTAGAGTTTCACTGAATTCATTTGTAAGGATAATAATAACTTGCTGTGTTAGAGTTGGGTGTGGTCTGTGTAGAGAGCATATTTAGAGCTGTTCAGTGTATACTTAACACTGTATAAACTTGGTGTCAAACTTATGGCACATGTGCCGCAGCAGGCTATATTATTGAAAGCTCTAAAAAGTTTGCCATCACTGCTATATAATGAATATTGTTTCCAGCCGGAGGCTAATGAATGATTACTGTTTATAGTCTTCGAGTTGGAAGTTATGCAGTTTTGGGGTGTCTTGAATTTTTTAAATTCATACTAGGATGATTGCTCTTAGGGTTGGATCAAGAAGAAACTAAGATGTAGTTTAATAAAGGGATAAGTTTCTGAACAGTAGCAAAAGAGGACAAGAGGCAGCTTGGGTATAATTCCTTAGCATTGGTCAACCTTGGATCCTGTTTGGCTCGTAGTGCTAAAAATTCATGTAAGTGAAATGGTTCCTGTGGGATTTTTTTTTTTTTTTTTTTTTTTTTTGGTGGCCCTGGGGGTTGAACCTTTGCACTAAATTATGTCCCTAATCCCCATTCCCTGCCCTCCTCCCCAATTTATACTTTGGGACAAGATCTCACTAAGTCATCCAATTTGGGGTTGAATTTTCGATCCCCCTAAATTAGCTTCCTAGAGTTTTGGGTGGGCTTACAGGACTGCCACCTCACCTAGGTCTTCTAAAGACACCAGTTCTATAGCCAAGTGTGGTGATGCATACCTGTAATCCCAGCACTCCAGAAGGGAGGTTTAGGCAGGAGGATCCTTGTGAGTTTGAGACCAGTCTGGGCTACAAAGTGAGCTCAAGGCCAGCCTGAACCACATAGTGAGACCCTGTCTCAAAAAGACCAAAAAAAAAAAGTTCTGAGCAGATGGGAACACAGTACTGTATTACAAAGACAGTCTTGAAATAGGAATTTTTTACAATAAATTTTGGTACATTTTAGGTATACATAATGATCACATTCATTATAGGGAGTTTGTTCCTGTGTATGATACAACTTGATTTTGTTTTCCATTCCCCTGCTGTCCCTTCACCCCTTCTTTCCCTCCTTGTTTATAAAAGCTTTGCTCCCATTTTTTTCTCATCTTTTTTCTTTTCCCTTCTTTGCTTTTTCCTCCCACTTCCCTAGTTCTTCCCATTTGAACATTTTCTTCCTATTTCACGAAATGGGAATTTGGAGTAATGCTTTTGATGTCCTACAGGTGGCAGTAAGCTCTTCATATAAGGAAAGTAATAGACTTCAGAAGGCAAGGAAAGGATCAAAAGCCAGGTGTCACAGTGGCATACACCTGTAATCCTATCCACAGCTGCCTCTCTGGAACTGAGGGAAAGTTAAAGCCCAGCATTGTTTGCTTTTTCCAAATTTCCACCAGAAGTGGAAATGCAGATTATTAGCATCGAAATCTTTTTTCTAATCCTTAAATAATTTCCTAGTTTTAGAATATTAGAAGCTGGGCACAGTGATGCATGCTTATAATCCCAGCACTGGGGAGGCTGAGGCAAGAGGTTGGTTGTGAGTTCGAGACCAGCCTGGGCTACAAAGTGAGCTCAAGGCCAGCCTGAACTACATAGCAAGACCCTGTCTCAAAAAGACAGAAAACAAAAAAGATCAAAATGGGGCAGAAGTAGGGCTCCCAGTTAAAACCTAGCCCATTGTGTTCATTTATTCCCAGAAAGCATTCCCAGGCCTTCATCTTGTGACAACAGTGTCACAGGACACTAAAGGGGGTGTGTCTTAGAAGTCCTCTAACATTTCACCTCTGCCTGGTGGTGTACAGAAGGTTGGACTAGGTCTACTAAGTAATTTGTTAAAAAATTCTTTGTGACAGGAGGTGGAGCGTGATGTCCACCCTGAACTTTTGGGGAGTGTGGTTTCCCAGCCCTGGTGTCCTGGGGCCTAGCTTCGAGACTGCCTCTTGTAGTGGGCCAGCCTTTCTTGGCAGCACTTCTGTCATATGTTGGTCTCAAGACAATAGTGGTTTGGCTGCAGCCAAGGGCCTGTTGCCATGAATCTGGCACTTTTATTTAGGGGAAAGTGAGTCTTGTGTCTTCTTCCTGAGGATTTTTTGACTTTGAGACAAAAGAGTCTTGCTGTGCAGTTCAGGCTGGCCTTGAGGTCACTTTAGTCCAGGGTAGGGTGGTCTTGAACTCACAACAATCCTCCTGCCTCAGTCTCCCGAGTGTTGGGATTATAGGCATGTGGCACCATTCCCAGCTCTTCCTGAGGTTTTAATACATGGGCATCAACTGGCCTTTGTGGAAAAGAGCAGTTAGAAGAATGTGAAGGAGGCCCTAAGTTGGCATTTAAGCAGCATGGAGAATGCTCTTCAGCTTGGACTGTATGGTAGGGATTGGAAGGTGAAGTGGGTCCCGGCACATCTGTGCTTACACAGGATGGGGAGGAAAATGATAACGCTTAGCTAAGGATGATACTGTGGATATATTGTTGACCTAATCAAGTGTGCTCTAATGCTTGGTGGAAGGAATAATCACAGAGGACTTGGCTAGCCTGGGAAACTTCTAGAGAAGAAAGGATTTAAGCTAGGCCTTTGAGAAGGATGGACCCAGGGCAAAGCCTAACAGCACTGAATTGTTGAACACTGAGCACGTGGCTCCTGGCAGGCACTCTTGCACTCCTTTATCCTAAGCCATAGAAGCCTTTTGAAGGCATTAGGAGAAGGACAGTTGGTTAGTGAATACCTCATTCTAAGGGAGAGAAATGAGGGTGAATGACCGGAGACAGTGTAGTAGAGACCACAGTGGGAGATGTGGAGTCACACTGGAGACCCGAGGAGGGGTCTGGGCTGGAGGGTGTCGAAGCTCTAGAGTTGATAAGATTGATAATACTATACTGAGGAACTGAGATGTGCTACTGGTTGTGGGAAACCAGAGGTGCCTGGGAAAAGGGTGGTGCTGGAATCCGAGCTACTGTTCATTGAGCACGTATACACAGGCATCGTTAATGTACATATTGTTATCTACACTGTACAGAGTTAAACCATTTAGGCAGGTGTGATACAACTTGCCCAACATTGTAATCTAGTAAGGGAATCTAACCCACCCAGGCAGTCTTCCTCCAGGTCCTGCGCTGGAAGGGAGCTCTTCTGGAGGGCCACTGTGGTAGCTCTGCATTCTCTTGCCGTGAATAATACCTGCACATCAGACTCGGGTTGAAATCCCTAAATTAAGCCGGGGCTACCCACTTAAAAAGGTAATTCATGACCATCTTAATTCTACTGTGCCTTGGGAAGGTGTTTCTATTCTGTATTATTGGTAGTTCGATTTCCAGTGATTTTTTTTTTTAACCTTTCCAAATAAATATCCCATATGTGAGGTTGTCTACCTTACTGCCAGTTCAATTACTTAATCATTTGTTACCATAAATGTGATGTGATTAGTTTAGGAATAAGTTTAGATTAAGGAAAAAAAAAAGTTTAGATTAAGGACTGGCTGCTTATAGTAGGTGCCCTGGAAGATCCAAGTCCAAGCCTGATTGTCACCTGGTTATTAGAAATACAGTCTCATGGCCGGGCATGGTGGCACACGCCTGCCATCCCAGCACTTGGGAGGCTGAGGTAGGAGGATTGTTGAGAGTTCAAGACCAGCCTGAGCTGCAGAGCGAGACTGTGTCTCAAAAAGACCCCTCTCAAAAAAATTGTGTGTGTGTGTGTGAGTGAGTGAGTGAGTGAGTGAGTGAGTGAGTGAGATGTTGCCCAGGCTGACTTTGAATTCGTGGTCTTACCTCAGCCTCCCTAGCAGCTGGGACTATAGGCATACGCCACCATGCTCAGCTTCTCTACCTGCTTAGATTGCAGACCCTCTGATTTGGGCCGTTCATAGTTGCTAAGGATTTCCCCATTGACTTGGACCTTGAAGCCTCTGAAACATTACTGGTGAGCTAAGAATCTTGTCACCTGCCCAGGTGAAATAGGTTTTAGTGCCCCTGCAGCTGAGGCCCCTGCCATGGATTCCATCCTTAAAGAGCACAGGAAGGTTTCTGACTTATTTCTGTGCATGTATCTAGATTTTTAAAATTCTGTTGATGAGCTCCAAAATGCATCAGCCTCTGGAGGCGCTCTGGCTCGTAGCTGGGGAGACCTAGCCTCCCAGCAAGGCCAAGAGCAGCGAAGTCCTACCAAGATACGTGGGCTGCTGAAGTTTGACCCAAGGTGGGAAGTGAGCCAGATGGCAGATGGCAGGTGAGAGGAGGACTGAGCCTCTGTGGGTGCAGGGGCCTCTGGGCCTGGGTTTCCAACACCTGTGCCCCCTGCATCCCTTACTGGCAAACACTCAGGTATTCCAGGGATGGGTGTGAGGTTTCTGAGGACTTTCTACTAAGCCTTTTCTGCTCTCACAGCTCCATACTTAGTAGTGGCAGCTAATAATTATTTACATTATCTCATTGAATCCCTAAAATAACCCTCTGAGGTTTTCATGCCCATTTCACAGGTGAAAAATGGAAGCAACTGTTGGCAAAAGTGACATAACTAGCAAGTGGTAGTCAAACCCACACTTAACCTCCATTCTGTACTGCAGCTCCTCATGCATCACACATGTATTTCTTTTTTTGTTTCTTTGGTTTGTTTGATGTTTGAGACGGTCTCGCTATGTGGTTCAGGCCAGCCTTGAGCTCACTTTGCATCCCAGGCTGGTCTAGAACTCTCAGCAGTCCTCCTGCCTCAGCCTCCCGAGTGCTGGGATTACAAGTGTGCGCCACCACGCCCAGCCTCTCACAGATGTATTTCATTAATTATTGTGAAGTTGTTTCAGTTGTGTCCCTCCAGGTATAATGCAGGGTCCCCAAGAATAGGGACCATGCCTAACATTCACCACTGGACCTCTAGCTGATTTATGTGTACACATACTTATATAAGTATGTGCGGAATTAAACCATGGAATGGATGATGAGTCCTTGGTCTGTGTTCAGGCACCTGCTTTGTCCTCATCCTCCTAATCCTACGGGAGTCAGTTCACATTTCTAGAAACAGGGTGACTGTGCCCTAGCTTTAATACCATCCCTGGAAGGGCCCAAACATTCATGGAATCTTTAGAGCCAAAGGCTCAAGTTGGTGACCTACAGCTGTCAGTTTGCAAGGAAGCTGTTAGGTCCATGCTGTGTTTTAAATTATTAGTTGACAGCTCCACATAAAAATCTGATTTTAGGATTCTTTTGGAAAACCTTTAGGTCTGACTGTCTTGGGTGCACAGTCCCATCTAGGTGCAATCAGCAGGTGCGGAGGAGCTGCTGCCCCCTGGAGGTAGGACTTGTGCCCTGCAAGTCTCCTTTTTCTGGCCCACCCTTTTGTGTCCTTCACCTGCCCTGGCCTCAGGGAGGCCTGGAATTTGTAGTCCCTGACCCAGGTGACATCAACACTGTCAGTTGACCAAATATTTCTTGTTAAGGTTAAAAATCCCAATGGGTACAAAAGATTCTTTAAGAAAAGGTGAATCTTGCCCCCCTGAGGCCTCTGGCTGCCCTATCTGTATCTCCTTCCGCAGATATGCTAGCTATCCTACAGGTAGTCACCAAACACTCATTGGCATCTCTTACGTGCTGGGCAACAGCTGGGCATCAGGGTCACATGGTACTTTTTCAAAATGTGGAGAGTCGGGCATTTCATAAGACCTTTGAAGGAGAATTTCTAAAATTGAGCTCACACATCTCAATTTTGTAAAGCCCACAGTGTTTTCTGTTGCCCCGTCAGGCAGAGACTACTCTACCCAAGATGCGTTGTCCTAAGTGGGCTCAGTGTTACACAGTCCCCTGTGGTCTACACAGGTGGCTCGAGCTCCAGCCATCCAGGCCCGCTAACCCCAGTGTTCAGAGGGTTCTCCTCACAGGGACATCCAGCTAAAGATGCAGGATCTAAGTCTCATGTTGCTGAGAACCAAGGCACATGTTGTCTCCTTATACACCTTTGCACCTCCAGGGGCAGGCACCGCTTCTAACTCCTATGCTAACCATTCCCCACAAACACGGAGGCCTGAGCCATGAGCTGGGGCACAGAGGGGTGTCTCAGTCCAGAGCAGGCCTGCAATGACTTCCTCTAGGAGGTGATGCTTGGTCAAATTTGGTGTGGGGATTAGAAGTGAAGATGGCATCCTGTATTTCCTTCTCAGGCCACCAGCCCCACCTCGCACCTCACTCCCCATGGTTATCAGGCACCACCTCCTCCCACCCAGAGAGGGAAATTTTAATAACTGTGTCTTAGAAGGTTTGGCTATAAGTCAGACCACTGTTCCTGGCCTGGGTGATTTGGGTTTGACTAACTTAGTATGTGGAAGCACCTACTGGGGGAGACGGTACAGGAGCCTGTGCTTCTAGAAAGTCTCCAGAGAAGCTCTGCAGAGTGGGAGTCCACCTCTCAGCAGTCTGAATCGGGGCTATCACCATGTAGTCCAGGACCACTGCCAGTCAGGAACCTGGCACGGATCAACAGTCGGCACAGAAATTCCAAATAAGCTTTCCTAACCATTGTGTAAGGTTTGTTGAGTGTCTTATTTAAAAAAATAACAAACATGCATTTACAAAATAACACAAGAATAACACAAGCAATACTGAAATTAAGGCAATAGGAAATTAGCAATGATTGTTGTATTACATACTGATTTCTTCAAAGTGGTTACTCAGGAAAACATAGACACGTAAGATTGATCAAATAATTAATCATTAACTGTTCCTTTCAATTAAGTGATAGAAATCAGTAGTACAACTCTGTTAACCATCCTGTATATACATACATAATTTCCCCTTCTTTTATCTTTTCCTTCATCCCAGTTGCTCTGTACTTTTGAGTAGTTTCCTCCCACTTCACAGCATCTATCATACCTCCTAATTTTATTCACTCAGGTTCTTACACTAGTGAGACAATACATTGTTTATACATGCAGGTCTGATTTATTTCACTTATGAGTATGGTCTCCAGTTGTGAGGATTTACCTATAAAAACCTCGAGTTTATCTTTATAGCTGAATAATATTCCATTATATAAATTTATATAATTTTTTTATCTGTTCCTCAGTGGGTAGACACTTGGGTTGCTTCCATGATTTAGCTGTTACAAATTGCGCTATGAACTTGGG
Organism: Dinomys branickii; assembly: GCA_004027595.1. Lineage (NCBI taxonomy): Eukaryota > Metazoa > Chordata > Mammalia > Rodentia > Dinomyidae > Dinomys > Dinomys branickii. The sequence goes on from PVLD010011817.1 coordinate 56,320, forward strand.
TGCACATATATCGCTGTGATACGATGTTTTCAGATCTGGGAAAATACGCTCTAGGGGAATAGTCGGGACCTCTAGATCTAGTTTGCTGAGGAATCTCCAAACTGATTTCCACAGTGATTTCACTAGTCTGCATTCCCACCAGCAGTGGAGATGAGTTCCTATTTCTCCACAGCCTTGCCAGCGTTATTGGTTGATTTCTTAATGATAGCCATTCTTACCGGGATGAGATGAAATCTCAGTGTTGTTTTAATTTGCATTTCTCGAATAACTAATACTATTGAACATTTTCTTGTGTATTTATTTGCCATTTGTATCTCTTTGTCTGAGAAGTGTGTTTTCATCTCAGAGGCCCACTTCTGGGTTGGATCTTTGAATTTGCAAGGGGTGATGTTTTTTTATTTTTTATATGTTTTAGATAGAAGTCCTTTGTCTGAGGGACAGTCAGCTAAAGTTTTTTTCCCATTTGTGGATTTTCTATTTACTCTGCTGGTGATTTATTTAGATGTGTAAAAAACTTTTCAGTAAGATGAGATCCCAGTTATTGATTCTTTGCAGTATTTCCTGTGTGGTTTGGTTTTTGTTCATGAGCTCTCTTTCTACCCCTATGTCTCCAAAATTTTTACTTACTTTCTCTTCCAACAGATTTAATGTTTCTGTTTTAATATTGAGATCTGTGATCCATTTTGATGTTTTGGAGTTGTGTATTATTAGAGGCTGATGTTTTGCGTCTTTTTTTTTTTGGTACTGGGAATCGAACTCAGGACCCTGTGCTCATCAGGCAGGCACTTGTGTCACTGAGCTATATCCCCAACTCTTTTTTTTTTTCTTTTGCGGTACTGGGGATCAAACTCAGGACCCTGCGCTTGCTAGGCAAGCGCTTATTCCACTGAGCTATATCCCCAGCCCTTATATCCCCAACTCTGCATCTTTGAAAAATTTCTTAGTTTGAAAAATTATTTAGTTTTAGTCTGTTTTTTAAAAAAGCTATGGTAAAATATACATAATACCCAGGCATGGTGGCCCACTGTTGTAATCCCAGCACTTGGGAGACTGAGGCAGGAGGATCACTGTGAGTTTGAGGCCAGCCTGGGCTACATCCTGAGTTCAAGGGCAGCATGAACTACGCAGGAAATTAAAATATATATAACATAACCAGACCATTTTAACCATACAACTCAGTGATTACATTCACAACGTTATATAGTCACTATCACTATTTAGTATACTTTTAACATTTTATAAAAGCATGTTAATTGTTTAACATACCTAAATGTTGACCCAGGGTTTCTCAAAGCCTTAAAAGTTTGGAGGAAACAGGTGCCTAATTTGAGGGGCTAATGGCATTGTTTGGTTTCATTTCCCCAAACTGCTGTGGTTGGCCCCAGTGAAGGGAATAGGCTGAGGCCCAGGCTCCTCTGGCACTGCCCTTCAAAGAGACCAGCAAGGCCTGGATCAGGTGCAGGGTCCCGTGGCTCCCCTTTCTCCCCATACATTCACAGGGCAGGAAGGTGGGACAAGAGGCTGCGGGGTGTCTGTCTAGAGGCTTTGGGCTTTCTTTCTGACTCAGCTGGGGCAGGCACTTGTTTCCAGTCCCAAGAATGTCAGTTTTGGCTCTTAGGGCCCTAGTGGCTTAGTGGAGCCTACACTCCTTAGAGGAGGAACCTGAGGCTGAAGAAAGGACTGCCCATGGTCGTGGACATGGCCTCAGGTATAGGCCCTGGAATTCCCAGGCAGAGATATTTGGAGTCACATAGCGTGGAATTCAAGTTCTGGCTCTAGCAACCCCATACGACCTTGGCCATCTGGGCCCTCACCCATAAACTGGATAATTTCCACCCACTAGGTGACTATGCACCAGCCCACCCGAGCATCTATCCCCCAGCTGATGTCTCTCCCCACTTGATTCCTTGGTCAGCTCTCTAGGGGGCTTCATCTTTTCTGGGACTCAAAACATTTGTAAAATGATGGGCTTGGGGAAAAACAATGGTTCTGCTTGGCCACGGTGGCAAACCTCATTGGCTGCTCCTTCATGGTCCATTTTCTTTTCCCTTCTAACAGGTCTGACAGTTTTTTCTTAAGAACTGATCTGTCCTCCTTCCATCTTTTCCCCCTTTGCTACCCTCTTTTCCCTGCCTGGAACAGAAACATAATCTCTAGAAGTGCAGCATCCACCTTGGGATGCTTTTACCTGAGGGTAAAAGTCACATAAAGTCATGGCTTCAGCAGGAGACAGATGGGGTCTAGGTCCTTGACCTCACTGAACTGATCCCCTTGCTTGGTGTCTCCTGACCACCTTCTGTTGTAGGAGGAAAGTTAACCTTTTTACTTGTTTAAGACATTGTTTTGTGGCTTTTCTTTGCTGCTGAATGAAGTCATATCTAATGGAGTCGTGTTGAATTTGAGATTTTGGAGGAAGGATTTTAGGCCTAAGGAAGTGGGGAGGAGTCACCTATAAGCACTACGTTAGCTAAACAATAAAGTTCTTTGGGGATAGGGTATAACTTAATAGTAAAGCACATGCTTAGATGTGAAAGGCCTTGAATTCAAGCCCCAGCACCAAAAGAAAAAAAGTAAGAAAAGAGCTGGGTGTGGTAGCACACGCCTATAATCCCAGTGTTCTGAGAGGCTGAAGACAGTTCAGCAAGACCTTGTCTGTCTCAAAATAAAAAAAATTTTTTTTAAATGGCTTGGTGGTGTAGCTCAGAGTGAAGGCCTTGGGTTCAGTCTCATCCCCAGTACTGAAGATAAGTAAGTAAATAAAATAGTCTGAGGACCTGCTGAGAATTTAGCAGTGAATAGACAGACAAAAGTTCCTGCCCTTAAAGAATCCGCCCTTTGACTTCTGAGCTGCTGGGTTTTTATTGTTTTCATAAGTGGTGCAGATTTGAGTATAATTGATCAGGTGACAGGGTGGGGTGCGGTATGTCCATTCTCACAATCCTCACCTACCCATTATGTGAGCAAATCAGAATGCTCAGCATGCTGATCTAGTGTTTTCTGTGAGCCACGCACCGGGCTGCATTCTCCTCAAGGGAGGCACCGCTGTCCCCATTTTATAAGGTGGAGAAAGCCGCAGTCACGCAATGACTGCTGGGCTCGATCCAGGGCTTGCTGGCTCCACAAATGCTGCTGCGCTCGGTCGGCACTCTTCCTCAGCACCCTTTGTTTCTCTCTGACCACCTATTTCCTGATGTCCCCTCTCTCCTTGCTTTAGACAGGGACTGCCTCTGGTCTGTCATCAGGCCCCTAACAAGAGCCTGACTGCTTTTATTCATTTATCCCACTTCTTAAGACACTTTCTCCATGCTGAGTGATAGGAGTGTAGGCTCAGTCTTGGAGACACACAAGCAAGGGGGCTGGGGTTTGTAAGCATCCTGTCAGAAGGACCGGTACCAGTGCAGGAAAAGAGAAGAAGTTGGACTGGGCACAGGGTAGAACCAGTCGGGGAGAGTGTCCTGGAGGAGCGGACACCTGGTTTGAGTTCCAAGGGAGAAGCAAAATTGAGCAGATAAAGCGGCAGCGGATGTGTCTAGTATGGGCAGTAGCAGGTGGGGGGCCGAGAAGCTGAGACAGTAGTGGCCAGAGGTGGCCGGGCAGGAGACGCGAGGCTAAGCAGTCAGGGTGAACATTTGGGCTTGCTTGCGTAGGCACTGGGGAGCCTCTGATGGATGGGCGCGGGACGAGGTCTGGGCCGCGAGGTCTGGGCCGCGAGGTCTGGGCACTCGTACATACTTGGCAGTGCAATGTGTGTATGAAGGAAGGAATGATAACCATGGGGTTCCACGCATGTGTCCTTCAGGGTGAGGGGGCAGTTAAATGACCTGACAGTGGAAGGACAGGTCAGACAGATGTGTGGACACTGGCTAGCTCCCCTTCACCTCTTCATGACTGTCCTGTCTGGGCCATCACTGTCTCTGGCTGGGGTTTTTACAGTAGCTCCCATGCCAGCTCTGTGGCTTCTGCCCTTGCCCCTATGTGCTGCGCTTCCCACAGGCAGCCGGGGGGACCCCTTAAAGCCAGTCTTGGACTTGGCACAATGCACTCTCCGCCTCAGCGACATCAAGGTGGAAGTTGCTGTAATTGTCGCCAGTGTTGTTCTGGCATGGGCAGAGCTGTTCTTAGTGGGAACAGTGTCCCGGAAGTCACAGGACCATGGGACAGACGTGTGGGGCTGAACTCAGGACAAGAGCGGCACCCTGATTGTCACTGGACTGGCCAACACAAAAGTCTGGCATTGTCCACTCTACTCAGGCTTCACGTTGCCTCCCGAAGTTCCACCAAAGTGTGACCCAGCAGACACGACGACCTTTCAGCCTGAGACCTACAACAGCGCCTCTGTGTGCTGAGCTGAGGTGGTGCCCTCCCTGCCCCCTCTGTCTCTACCACCAGTTTTCTAAGGGCTCCCAGCGGTGCCCTCCACACATGCCCGCTCATTCCGATCACACCCCAGCTGCACCCGTGGGCTGCTGCATTGCTGGTGGTGGTATGAGAAGCTACCACAGGAAGATCCTGGTGAAAACAGCATCCACTTCCATCCCCGCAGCTGAGAGCGAGCTGGCTCAGAAAGGGCCAAGAGAGCAAGGTGTCCAGGTGACTCATCACTCCCTCCTGGGCTTGGAGCCCAGTGGCTTGTCGTGAAACCTCACCCACTTGGACCTGAAGTGTGATGTTGCCATCCAGAAGGCCCCGTGTGCCAGCAGGGTATTGTCAGTCCCACTTGCTCCAGGGTTGCCAGCAGAGTGGGAGGCGAAATCACAGCCTGGGCCCCTGAGCCAGGATAACAGAGACGGTTGCTGTCTAGTGCTAGGAACTCTGGGTTGGTGGTGTCCGTGCTACAGTTCTCTCCCCTCCCAGCAGGTGTGAATTAGCAGCAGGAACATGCGTAGGGCTGCTGCTGAACCCATACATGTGTCTAAGTGATGAGGCTGTGTAGTGTCTGCCCCAGGAGTTTATTCTCTAGTCGTCAACTTGCCCTGGCATGGCAGCCTCAGGTAATGCGGACAAGCCTTCGAGGGTAAGTCTATACCTAATATGAAGATAAATACTGGCATGTAGAATAGTAAGTAAATAAATAAAGCATAACTCAGGTCATGTTAAAGCCTCCTTCCTGTGGGTTCCCCATTGCACTAAACATAAAATCCCACCCTTACTGTGGCTGGCGGGCCACCAGGATCACGGAGTTCTCTGTGGCCTCATAGCCTTCTATTTTTGCCCTCCCACCCGCAACTGAGCACGAGGCCAAGGCCCCGCCTTGAGGCTGTCATACCTGTCACTCCCTCGGATGATCAGACAGATGTCACCTTGGCAAGAGTAAAGCTCCAAGTTATCTACAAGTTATTTTGACCTCTGGAAGGGCCCCCTCGATCCCAGCGTCATTCCCTTTCCGCTTACCCTGCCTCGTTTTTATTCTTGGCATTCATGTGGACTCTCCCCGCTTCCCTGCCCTGCTAGAGAGTGAGCTTCAGGGGGCAGAGTCGGTATTCATCCTGTTATCACCCTTATTTCTGGCACTTGGAACAGGCCCCTTACACAGTAGGTGAGAGGCTTAATAACTACTTGTCGAAGGAAGATGCCTGCACCCCGACTGCCCCGGGTGGCCTGGAATCACCAGTTGACCCCCACCTCCCGTAACCGTGATCCCAGTCTATCTCCAGCTCTGGATCTGCATCTCCCGCCAGCTGTCAGGAGAGAGGGGAAATTTCCATGTGGAGGCTGAAAGGACATCATGTTCGCTGGGCTGGGCTAGAGGGGCTGGGAGGAAATTTCCATAGCCACAGCCTGTGTCTGGTGGCATGAGTAGAGAGGCTGGGTGTCCAGGGAGGGGCCAGGACTGCTAATGAATGAATGTCTCTGCCCAGGCTCACAGATTGCTGTGTTGTTTGCAGATCAGCTTGGGTTTGGGATGTCCAAGAAGCAGAGAAAGAGCCAAAAGGATTTGTGACCATCAACAAGCTCAATCTCCTCCTTTTTCAGATGTAGAAACTGACCCAAAGAGGTGAAGCAATTTGTCCAAGATCACACAGAAAGTTAGTGACAGAAAATAGACAAATGGCGCTGCCTGGGTTTGGAGTTCACCTTTTCTATTCCGTTCCCTCCCCTCTCTCTGCACTTCCATCTAATTCCTCCCAGGAGCCTACCGGGGAGCACCCAGAGGTCTCTGCTTTTGAGCCTCCTGCGCCCTGGGGCCAAGTCATTGTCCCCTCCTCCTCGGCCTCCACAGCTGCCTACCCCTCCTGCACACAGCCTTGGCCCTGCTGCACACTGCTACGCACTTTACACTCCCTGTGCCCAAGTTGTTCCCCATTCCAGTTAGGTTCGATGTAGCAGGCATCAATATCTTGTAAAGATCCTGGGGGTGATTTCATCTGTGGCAAAGTTTGGAATTATGTTCTTAATCTTAAAAATGGCACCCCTGCCTCTTGCCCCTTGCCCCCTGAGCTGCAGATAACTTGGTGATTTTTTTTCTTCCAGATTTACTTCCTGGGTTCCAATCCTGTGCTCAGGCCAGGCTTTGGCTCAGCAATACCATCTCTTTTCTGCTTTTACCCTTTGCCTAGCCCTGGGTCTCCAGCCAGCTTGGCTTGCCTGGTCTGACCTATATCACTATTACTAGGGCAGTTAATAAATATCTACTGTTGATAGTAACAGTGACCTTGAGATTGATCAACAGTTTGACCAAAAGGATCTTTGATATGCAAGAAAGAAAAGAGATACGGGATCAGATAGACCTGGATTCTAATACCGGCCAGTTCTCCTTCCTGGGCCTGGGGCCTTAGTTTACTCATCTATGAAAGGACAAGGGATGAGATGCCTACCTTGTAGTTTGTTGTAAGTGTCAGAGATACTACCCAGTGCAAGAGCCCTGTTCCTCACAAGGCTATCCCTCTGAGAACAAGTGGTTTTTGCCTTGATGGTGGGAGTGATGAAAACTTTCTAAAATAGCCACCTCCTGCCCTGGCATCACCCCATTTCTCTCCCTGCCCTGTTTGTTGTTGTTTTGGTACTGAGGATGGAAATCAGGGCCTTGCACACACCAGACAAGCACCTTATCACTGAGGTATGTTCCCAGTCCCTTTTTTTTTTTTTTTTTGCGGTACTGGGGATCGAACTCAGGACCCTGCGCTTGCTAGGCAAGCTCTTATTCCACTGAGCTATATCCCCA
>PVLD010011818.1:0-30000 GCA_004027595.1 Dinomys branickii
TCATTTATTTGTAGGTAATTTTTAATTTCTTCTTTAACTTCTTGTGTGACCCATTGGTTATTCAGTAGGTTGTTGTCTAATTTCCACGTGTTTATGTGGTTTTTGGAGTTCTCTTTGTCATTAATTTCCAATTTTATTGCACTGTGGTCTGATAATATGCATGGGATAATTTGAATTCTTTTGCATTTAGGTAGATATGCTCTATGGGCTAGAATGTGGTCTATTTTGGAGAAAGACCCATGTGCAGCTGAGAAAAATGTGTATTCTGATGTGGGGTGGAACACTCTGTATACATCTACTAAGTCCATCTGTTCATACTTTTGGTTCAGGTCTCTTATTTCTTTGCTGAGTTTCTGTCCGGTTGACCTGTCTCTTTGTGTCAGAGGGGTATTTAGGTCCCCTATTACAGTAGTGTTATTAGTTATTTGATTTTTTACGTTTGTTAAGATTTGACTTGTAAAGTTAGGTGCTCCATATTTTGGTGCATAAATGTTTAGGATTGTTACCTCTTCCTCTTGCAGCTTTCCCCTAACGAGTATGTAGTGGCCTTCTTTATCTCTTTTGATTGTTTTTGGTTTGAAGTTTACATTGTTTGCAAACATAATAGCTACCCCTGCTTTTTTCTGGGGGCCTGTTGCATGGAGAATTGTGTTCCAACCTTTAACTTTCAACCTGTGGATTTCTTTTCTTTTTGAGTAAAATGTGTTTCCTTTCTACAGCATATCATTGGATTGTGTTCCTTAATCCACTCTTCCAATCTTTTCCTTTTGACTTGTGAATTGAGGCCATTTACATTAATGGTTATCATGGTTATATGTTGGCTTATTCTAGTCATGTTATTTAGTTGATGTTTTTCTTCGTTTGTTGACTGTTTACTTGTTCTGTTTAGGGAGTTATTTCTATTGTTGTTCTTGGAATTTTGGTCTCCTTTTTCTCTGTCTGGAATATCTTTTAGTGCTGTTTGCAATGCTGGTTTGGCATTCATGAAGTTCTTCAGTTGTTCTTTGTTGTGGAAATATTTTATTTCTCCTTTGAACTTGAGGGAAAGTTTTGCAGGATACATCAGTCTCGGTTGGAAGTTGTTTTGTCTCAGAATCTGTAATATCTCGCTCCAAGGTCTTCTTGATTTCATGGTTTCCATTGAGAAGTCTGCTGTGATTCTGATGGGCTTTCCTTTATAGGTGATCTGTTTCATTTCTCTAGCAGCTTTTAATATTGTGTTCTTTTGCTGGATATCTGGGATCTTGACTATTATATGCCTGTGTGTGTTTTTCTTTGGGTTATGGATCATTGGGGTTCTATATGACTTGATTAACTGAACTTCAGTATCTTTTACCTTGTTTGGGAAATTTTCTGTTATTATTTCAGCAAATATTGTTTTTACATCGTTTGTGAGGTCTCCTGCTGTTTCACACACTCCTATAATTCGAATATTGCTACGTTTTGCCTCATCTTGGAGCTGTTGGATTGACTTTTCTTGTGTCTTTGATGATATCATGAGATTCTTCCTTTCACGCTCTTAAGCTGCCATGCTGTCTTCAGGTTCTGAAATTCTATCTTTGGTTTCATTTAAACGGTTTTTCATGCTTTCAGTGTAAGTTTTCAAATCCTGGCATTCTCTTTGGACCTGTTTCATTCTTGGTAATTCATTCCTAAATTGCTCTTGTAACATTTCCATTTGTTTCCTATTTTCTTCTAGTCTTTTGTCTATTTCTTCTCTATGTGTATAGAGCATTTCTTCCATCATTGTTTTCAGCTCGTTTTTTGTCTGTGAGATCATTGCAGGTATGTGGCTTATTTCTGCTTTAAGCTCTTTTATGGCCTGTTGGAGTTGTTTCATTTCGGATGCAATCGTTTCATAACTTGCAGGTATGTGGCTTCCTGGTTCCCCTGTATCCTCGCATTCAAAACTTGTTCTGGGTGGGGTTGAGTTTTGAGACTGCGTTTTGTTCCTCTGTTTTCCCATTTTTGTGTATCAGATTCAAAATGTGGAGCTATAAATTCCCCAGGCCGTTCAGCAGGCAAAGGTCTGCTGCAGAGGCTCCTCCAATGATTCCTTCTCTTTGGGAGAATGTCCCTTAAGCTGTCTGCTGAGATTTCCACTTCTAGCCCCCATCCCAAAACCTGGCTGGGGCGCATAAACAGCTCGCTGCCCCAGGGACCTTGCGGGCAGGCCACTCAGGTGTTCCTCCTTGGGTGGAGCTCCTCTCCCCCTCACAAATCCCATTGGGGCGCCTATCCAGCTTTTCCAACCCGGGGGATCCTGCAGTCAGTAAAGCTGCTTGGATGTTGTTCACTGGGCGGAGCTTCTTCCTGACTCAGGAAAAACCGGCCAGGGCGCCCAGTCAACTCACCCTGGGATCGTGCAGACAGGAATGCCGCTCAGATTTATCTCCCTGGATCGAGCTTCTTCCTGACTCAGAAATCCTGCTGACCGCAGCTGCCACATTTCACTTGGCGCCGGCTGCGTGGGCGGGGCTCTGAGCGGGATCCCTGACCGCTGCTCAGATTGGTGCAATCTGCCCCAGTAGCGCGTTCTGAGTTTACTCTGCTTTGCCGCCTCCTGGTTATAGCTGCCTCCAAGCCGATCAGGTTCAGGAGCTGGAAGGGTCCGTCCCGGCGCAATCGCTCTTTCGGCTGTACGTGGATTGAGCCGAGCTGCGGCCCAAGAGCAATGCCGATCCCTCGGGCGCCCAGCTCTCAGGATCCGCCCACTTCTTGCTGTGCGGCTTATCCAGCTGGCCCTTTAATGCTCAGGCTGCAGAGAGCAACACGATCAGTTGGAATTTTGCATCCATGGACTGGGCACCCACACGCAAAGGATCGGTCTCTGGGAGAGTTTCCCTCTGCCGCTCACCTGTTCGCCATCTTCCCGGAAGTCCCACACAGAGCTACCCATGTTCTATCTTTTAAAATATTGGATCACAGAAAATATTTTTATGCAGTGATGGACAATAGAGAGATAATGTGACTGTGGCTCAATTCGTTATCAGCAGAATCTCTCACAGAACTAATGTCCAGATCTTGAGATAAAGTATAAGAAGATACTGCATACAATCAGTGCTCAGTAAATGCTAACTGTGGTGGTGATGAAAGAATGTGCCTATTTCCGCATACCTATTTTCTATTCCATTAATAGAATAGAATGTATTCACCACTTGTTGGTATCTGACCATTGAGGTGGATAACTGTTACTGTTTTCACCTCACATTTATTTGCTTATCTTTATCTCTTTATTTCTCTAGAAGAAATCAAGGATAACTATGTTAGGTTACATAGTTAGGAGTTTGCTCAAGTTTGTCCTAGTTTCTAATGGACAAATTTTGATAAAACATATTTTTCTTTTTTTGTTTGGTGCCAGGAATTGAACTCGGGACCTTCTGCTTGCCAGGAGGATGTTATTCTGCTGAGCTATATTCCTAGCTCAATAAATTTTTCTAGGCTCTCATTTATTATATAAAATATTTATAAATAATGACAATACTATTAGACATAGTAAATTCTTAAAACTTAAAAATGACCTGTGATTATAATTCTTTCTGATTTAAAATTCTGTAATTATCATTATCTCCCTTTAATACACACATTTCAGCATTGAATATTTTTAATTTATTATTTCATATACTAAAAGCCCAAATTTTACTTTGTGAGTTATTCTACAGTTTATTTCAAAATTATCCTGCATGCTAAATATTGTTGGGAAGTTTAATACTAAAAAAAGCAATGATAGAAAAAAGTTATTGGTCCCTTAGCATGAATTAAAGCTAGGTTACTAAATTTAGTGGAGCATGGTGGTACACGCCTTAATCCCAGCACTTGGAAGACAGAGGCAAGAGAATTACCTTGAGTTTGAGGCCAGCCTGAGCAACAGAGTGAGTTCAAGGCCAGGCTGGACTACGTAGTGAGACCCTGTCTCAAAAAGAAAAAGAAAAAGAAAAATCTATGCAGTCTCACTGCTATGTTGTGGAACATCTTGAATGAAGTGCTAAAAAAGTTAATAAAATTTATTAAATCTTAATCACTGAGGACACATTTCTCTAATATTCTGTGTGATTAAATGAGAAGTAAGTATAAAATATTACTGCTATATTGATAAAGTATAATATTTTTGTCAAAGGAAAAACAAACGTAATTGTTTCGGTTCAGAGCAGAATTAGCTACCATTTTCATGAAACAACATTTTCACTTGTAGGGACAACTGGCACATAAACCATCCAGACTTAGGTACTTGGCAGACATTTATTTAAGATGAATGGAATGAGCTTATCACTTAAATAAAACAACCGGAAGCACTTGTTGCCAAAGATTTAATTTGATCCTACAAATGAAACCTAGAACTTCGGCAAACTATTGTTTTAGATGGTCTGGCCAAGGAGGTCTGCTTGGTAGAGGTGACACTTGAAAATGCATGTAATTGAAGTGAAAAAATCAGGTTGCATTAATCTCTGGGAGAAAAATCTTTCTAACCATGTTAATGCTCAAGAAAATGTCATTAGAATTTCCATACTTAGCAGTAGAAAGAATACAAACATCTCTTTAAGAGATACCCCACATCTCTGATTATTGATAGTATTCCAGTGAACCATAACACCAACTGGGGAACATTTTCATTATGAAGGTAAGTTTTTCCTTTTTTTTATTATGGCCACACCTAACATTATGTTGATGGGCCACAGACTAGTGGGTAAATTAGGTGATCAGCATGCTTGCACTACATCTGCTTCGCTTAATTACTATGTGCTCATTTCTATTCTGATGCTGTAATGAGGGCTGTCACTGGGTGACAGAAAAGTTATTTCCAGAACTGAAACTTCCTGTATTTCCCAGCAGTTAAACTATATATAAATCATCTTGAACTATGAGATCAATTACAGCATAAACTTACATACTGTCTGAAATGTCCCATGATAATGTCAATGTAAACATATACAAGGAAGGAGGATGGATTAACCAACTACAAACTTCCTATTACATGCCAAACCTTTAACTAAGCAGTTTACCTTATTTCATTAAATAATGTTAGCAAGTCTATAAAATATTACTGGATCCACTTTGCAAATGGAAAACTTAGATACACAGAATGTAAATCACTTGAACAAGACCATTCATGTTGTGACAAGTGGAAAAATAATATGAATTGAGGTAAGATTCACTCTAAATCTGACTCTCTAGCTTTCTTTCCTTGTAAAAGTGAGAGCAATTTTATCTATTTACATTTTTAAAAATATCTTTCAATACCACAACTTTTTTCTCTCTCTCTCAGTGGATGGACATTTGTGTTGCTTCCATGATTTAGCTATGACAAATTGCACTGCTATAAACATGGGTGCACATATATCACTGTGATATGATATTTTCAGTTCTTCTGGGAAAATACGCAGAAGGGGAATAGCTGGATTGAATGGAACCTCTAGACCTAGTTTACTGAGGAGTCTCCAAACTGATTTCCTCAATAATCTTTGAAGTTAAAACTAAATGTCTAAATGTGTTCACATATACCTTTGTACCGTTGATCACCACCTGACCCTGCTATGTTAACATCTCCCTTTCATTGCTGTAATCGCAACAGGAAATGCATCTGCATCTTTCTCTAATGTGCCGTGTTTCTCTTCTCCCTTGGCCCTTATTAGATGATGTTGAATGATAAGTGATGTTATATGAATGAGGAAGTTTTCTTGAAATTTTCACAAGCAAGATTTCTTTTGAATTTCCATTTTGGAGCTCAGATACCTTTGATAAAAGGAAAAGAGAAGCAGGCAGCCTTTGCAGACCCAATTCATGTTTTAATTTTCTCAAAGATGAGCAATATGTATTTTCGTGATTAGAAGTTCTACATGATTTATCTAGGGCAGTGATGGATATTTTTGTTTTAAAGATAAAAGAACAAAAACATATTCACAGAATATAGACTAGTGAAACCACTGTGGAGATCAGTCTGGAGATTCCTCAGTAAACTAGGCTTAGAGGTCCCACTCCATCCAACTTTCCTTTTTGGGTATTTTTCCTGAACTGAAAATATCATGTCACAGTGATATATGTGCACTCATGTTGACAGCAGCACAATTTGTCATAGTTAAATCATGGAAGCAACCCAAATGTCCATCCACTGAGGAATGGATGAAAAGTTTGTGGTATTTTTTTTTCATAGTGGGATATTACTTAACTATAAAAAAATAAACTCAAGGCTTTATAAGTAAACGGATACAACTAGAGACCATATTCCTAGGTGAAAAAAATCAGACCAGCACATGTAAACTTACTATCCCTTAAACATCAGTCAGTTTACATTAACTGCAATTTAAAATCTTCCATAGATTTTCCTTAAACTTTAAAGAACCACATGTTTAGTTTTTTAAAGATATAGCTAGATTAGATAAATTAGAAGGAAAGTCTCCAACAGTCAATATCACAGCCTTTATTTTATTCTAGAGTTGTAAAGGCATTTTAGAAACTGACATGAAAATGCAAGCATAATTTCCTTATCCCAGTGGTCTGTGAACACCATGTGCTCTTGGTCATTTTTATCATGGGCCTGAGGAACTATGCGAGGTTTACATTTCAAGTATTTTTTTGTGGTCTGATATTATAAGTATTCATTTGGTCTTTTGAGTTCTACTGAAATATATTAATTTTACATGTTTAGAAGTGTTCTTATCAAACTTTTTGGCAATGTCTTGAAGTTACTTCCTAAACTGCACAACTCCAGGGAAACACTAACCAGGCCCACTAACCTGTGGATGCTTGGAGGTAAAAAGTGGTCATGAAGCCAAAAGTCTTTGAAGGGGTAAATATTGAAAACATCTCATTGGGTTCTACATGCCGGGAACAATATAAATCCTAAATATAAATTTAGAAGTTAAATATCAAAGATAGTTGAGAGAGAGGTATCTGAATTGAAAACATTCATGAAATAGATTATCTTTTCCATCTTTTATAGTCACGGCAAGGTGGATATGGGAGAGGAAAAAATACACAGCGCGTAGATCTATTTGATATGTCTCATGCCCCAGAACACATTTGACTTTTAACAATGTCAGCTTTATTAAGTATTAGGCATTTTTATTTTTAATAAAATAAATTTCTAGACTAAATTGCAAATTAACTTATTATATAGTTTAAAAATTATAATTAGGACATGCAGTGAATTATGTCACATACTTAGAGAAATAAAATTTTAATTTTCTAAGCCTATATATTGATCAATGGCTATGTTTATTCTTCTTGTGAACTTTACCTTTTCAGCAATAAAGATCTGACAGGGATCCCTGTAGCCTGGGTGTGGTAATTCTTTTCTCAGTAGTTCAGTCCCAGGTCTTTAAGGGTTCCCTGAGGTCCCAAGTGGTCCTCATAGAGACTACATGACACTCGTGTGAATTTAAGAGGAATCCTAAACAGAAGGCTGAAATACTAGTTTTGTGGGGGGTTTTGTTGTTGTTTTACCAGCAGAGAATTTAAAACGTCATTAATAGCAGCATGTACATTTACCCTCCAAAACATCAGGTCATAAATAATAGTTAGAACAGTACACCCCTTAAAGCCCACCCAGATACTGATCACTACACAAGCCACAGCTTTACATTTAGTCATTTCAGTCCTGCAGCAGTTGTCAGCATTAAGCGGAAACGAGGCACTTACTATAGCCGTCTGTAACTAAGGGCGCTGACAGGTAGCCACAGGCTATTTTTAGAATCCTTGTTCTATGATTTATCTTCGCTTTGCTTGCATCGTAAATTGAGCTCTATCTGACCTACACAACTACACACAGAGGAGTCATCAAGTTGACATTAAACGAAGTAAATGCAGTTCTGCTACTGCAGCAGTTTTTGAGGACCCTCTTGAATTTTTACAAAATGACCATAAGTTAATCACAAAGTCCACTTCTTATCAAAGTTATTACCGCACTGTTTCTTAGTTGTTGATAAAAGAGTTGAACCTCTGAAAGGACAGGTGGACTTAGTAAAATGCTATATTTATGAGTTATAGTATTTGCTAAGATACATTATTATAGGCAAGTGCTATTTAGGATTCTGTGAAGATATTAATATTGAGAATAAATCTTGATCATATAATAGTATGTATCATTTACACTTACGGTACTCTATGGGATATATTTTTTTGATACACCTGATTTTCCTAGGAGAAACACTATTAACACTATTTTTGTGTTATATTGAATGTCTAGTGCATCTGCCAGGGTCCCATCAAGAAACTGACAAAAAGTGGATAACTAAGAACATTTTGTTAAAGACAAACTACCCTTGTCCCTCTGGTGTCCATTGCAAAGTGGTTCCAGGACACATTCCCTCTGCATGATGATGTCAAAATTGGAAATGCTCAGGTCTCTTCTATAAAATGGGTAGTATTGGCACATAGCCTACACACATCCTCTGTCCCTATGTACTTTAACCATCTTTCCAAACTTGTAATATTTAATACAACGTGAATGCAGTTCAAATAAATGTCAGACTGTGTTGGTTAGTGTATAATGACCAGAAAACATCCACATGTGCTCAGTGTGGGTGCCATTTCTTTCAAGTATCTTCCATCTGCGATTGTTGGACTCCATGGAAGCAGACACTGTCCATGCATGCAGAAAAACTAACTGTGCAGGATGTTGGAAGGGCCGGAGGAATCAAAGTAAGAGTATGATAGTCTGGGACTCCAAACAGAACAGTTACCAGAACCTGGATACTGTAGCCTTTATAAGTGAGCTGTATAAGGACAAGTGTGGGTGGCTTCAAGCAGACAAAAACAGTCACCCTGAGGGTGCTGTGAATGGGTAAATTTCAACATAAATTGCCCTTTGTACATTGATTCCCTAGAAGAACTTCTTATGGGCAAATAAAAAGTGGGAAATATGATGATTTGAAAGTGGGAAGCCAGAGGACAAGGGAATCCAGATAAGCTGGCAGAGGCCAGCTACTGGGACATAGTACAGAACAAGCAGGTAAAGGGCTTGGAGCAGACTTGTTAAAGTAAGAGGAGACTATCTAGAACTATATCTTAATTATCTTTTAGGCCCTGACCTACTAGCAGAAAATAGGGCAAAATTTTTTCAGGGAGGAAATTTGCACTCTAACATGAGGATGAGGAAAAGTGAAATACGTATATAGTGTCCGACAGAAGAAAGACTACGGAGCAAAATAAAAAGCCATGAGCATAGAGGAGAGAATTCAAGCTGTAGAATTTAAGAGTAGAGGGCTATACTTTTAAATAGAATGGCCAGGAGAAGTCTCACAGAGGAAGAGATAGTTGAATGAAGAGCGGAAGGAACAGCCTGCACCCGTTAAGGAAATACAAAATTGTAGCAGCGAGCATAAATGTCTAGGTGGAAGCGTGATCAGTGGTCTTGCACTGAAGCAGTGGGTTGGGGGGAGGAAGCCAATGTGGCTCCTAGGAGGGGTAAGGGAGCCCTTCAGGGGGAAATGTTTGGCAAGACACATGGCAACAGCTAAGGCAGAAACCTGTAGGTCTTGTAAAGTAATTGGTTGATGTTAAAAGCAAAGGGAAGTCATTGGAAAGTTGAAATAGATCGCTTTGGTTATTAGACTACATTGTAGATGATCAGCCCATCTGTAAGACTATCATGGGGGTGCTGTTGAAAAGGACTAAGCAAAGCCGGAAGGAGATGCATATGGTCCAGGTTGTTGCACGTGTCAGCTGACGGCAGCTGAGGGAGGGTCGCTGCAGTACAAATGTGTAGAAGTGAAAGGCACTGAAAGATACCTAAGATGTAAAAGGAACATGCCATAGTAAAGCAGTGGACATCAAGAGTGGTGAGCAAAAGGGAAGTGAGCAGGGTGCTGTCTGTCACAATTTGGATTGGTGGCTCAGGCAACAGGCTGTGCTTCACTTTAGCTCAGCTTCAGGTGGGTGAAGGTGCTTTTCAAATATCCAAGAGAAGAAGTCAGTAAACCTTGGGTATTCTGCTTAGCAGCTCAGAGAACAGGCCTGGGCTTAGATGTGCACATCTGCAAATCATCAGCCACCTTCTTTCATGGGAAAAATAAAACAAAGTCACAAATGCAACTGAATTGGGAGGGTGAAGAGTAAGACGAGACGATGCATATGAAATCAGACTTTGAGGATCTTTACCTTGAAAAGTTTAAAATTTAATAGCAAATAGAGGATGAGATAGAAAAGCCACATGCGTGCTCACACACACACACACACACACACACACACACACACTATAATCACCTTTAACATTTATGACCTTCTATAAGAAAGGACTATACTTTATGTTTATGGTATTGATTAAATTCTGCTACATGCTACACCCCCAGCTCTTTTTCTTTGGAGACAGGGCCCCACTAAATTTCCCAGGTTATGCTAAAACTTGCAATCCTCATGCCTCAACCTCCCAGATTAATATTTTAATTATTAACTCCAACATGAATAGATACAAAACTAGAAATAATAAAAGGCAATACCTACAGACTGGCTTTAGTAATTCTAGTGTTTCTTTGCTCTTCAGTGAGATGTGCACGGAACCCCAGTTTCTGCAGAACAGAAAACAAGCTTTTTTAGTTTTGCCATTTCCACAACTTTTCATTGTAATCCTTAGTTGATTTTTTTCTTTTACATCTTCTCTGATGCTTGCAAACATTCTTACTCTACCTAAATAGTAATTCTTCTGTTTGTAAAAGCAAATGTATTCTATATGTCTTCAATTCTAGCATTTTGGTTACAGCTAAGAAAAGATGGTCTTAGAGTTTGTCCTTCCTTTGTTCAAAACTATCATTCATTTTTCTCTGCTTATCTTTTCAGAGACCTGTTCTCTTAAATATTCTACCAAGAATTTTCTCCATGTGTTTTTACTCAGCTTAGAAAAACAAATCAGTTCAGAAGCACTGTGTATATAAAGATTTAAGCCATGAAAGGCTAGAGCCCTTTTGAATGTAAACTGCATTTCAATCAGAAAAGAGAGAAAAGTTTGTGGGTAGATTTTCTTTTCACTGAGTTGCCTGAAAGAATGTATTGTCATGAAATGATTATTTATGCCTTAGTTTACAACAATTTATAGTCATGCTAACCCTCTCACAATGGAGTACTGGAATATAGTGTTTGTGTCTACTTAGCAGATCAGTTTGTTACTTTTTTCAACAGTTGGACACTCTTTGCTCCTCATAATCTATGAAAACAGATTGACTGCTTAGTCATTCTCAGACAGAATACTTAAAATGTTTTCCCAATGACCTGGAAGGTTTAATTTTGTGGAAGCATTCTTCTGTGAAGTAAGACAAAATGTAAAATATACCAATGTCCATAAAGATTAAACAGAAGGTTAACTACGCAATAGTTATGTTACTTTTTCCTAAGTATTTTTTTCCTAAGTGTTTTAAAGCCACAATGTATAAAGTACTTCATTTATGAAATTTTTATTTCTGATCCAATAATTATTGAGAATATATTGAGGTATAGTTTAATGAGATGGCATTCCTTAACATTTCCCTCATGTTGACTATACTTTACACAGGTTTTTCCTAACAGTAGGACTTCCTTGTTAGAACATTTGGTTTAGAAACTGGATGTTGATAGATTATTTATCTATAAATCTTCTACAAACCAGGAGTGTCTCTCACCAGTACCTGGGAGTTCTTCTTTGGTGAGTGGTGCATGGAAGGAGATTTAAAGCGAATAAGTTGGGTTATGTACGTGCACCTGCTCCCCAGGATGAATGTGAGCTTCAGTTGCTGCAAACATGCTTCTAATAAAAAAGAAAGGCAAAGTAGGAGCCTAAGTATTACCAGTGTTAACAAGCACAAATGACCTGAAAATTACACTGACCGACCTCCCCACTCTCTTATGTTCTTCAGAACTTGTCCACTTTTCTGCCTTTTGCTTCAGTGGCATTGGATCCAATCTTTCTACCATATTACAAAAGTCTCTCTCTCCTATTGTGATAGTCTTGAATAAAGTCTATTTTGCCTGTTTAAGTGGTCTTGTCCAATTCCTTTAATATTGTGAAAAGTGCATGAATATTTCTATCAGATAGAGATTCAATCTAATGGCAATGTAGTTTGCATTTATTTAAGCAGTGCAGGTAGAAAACTGAATGAAGCTATGATGTCCTTCATCAATTCATTGTTTTCTCACTATCTCACTGAAGTTTTGAAATTAAAAGATGTAGCATGATTTGGGGCCATATAATTTTTCCATATACACTTACCCCTCCCTTCCCTTGAATTCTTGTCTGTAAATTCTTCAATCATGACATACTTTTAGAAATTACTGTATGCAATTTTCTTGGATGTTTTGATTGTAGAACTTTATAAATTATAAACTCAATTCAAAAATAGTAATTGTTTTAGCTACAGATAGTTTTTTATTCAAGGGGCTGTAACCATTAGACACAGCCAAATATCCTACTACACTTTTTTACAAAAAAGAGAGAAAGCGTAGCATGTTGAGAATAAAGACAAGCTTTAAAATAAAAAGGTAGTGATAAAATATTGTTAAATTGTATTATAAGTAATTAAGCAATTCCATGTGAGGCACTGGGTAATCTTTGTTTCATAAACCAGAAATTTGAAAATTAGTACCCTCACTAAAGAAACCTCTGGGAATCCTATTAAATCTCACTTTCATTCCCTGAATTTGTTCCCCATCTATATCAGGTTTTAGTAGAATAAACATCTGGGTTAATAACTTCTCCATGGCCTCCTGCTTCATCCCATATCACTATTCCTTTCCTACCTGCCTCTGGCCGCGTTTGCGTTCCTGCAGCCTGAAGGCTATGGACTGGAGACTCTCGTAGCTCTGATTTCCATTGAGTTATGCTGTGGAAGACACCAGTACTCAGTGAGAAGATGACATCTTTCTTGCACGTGAATGTCTCCTCCTCAGCTCTGTCTCCTCCCTGCTGGCTCATTCCCAGGTCCCAAATATCACAGTCTCTAGCATGGATCCCTTCCTTGTCCCTTCAAGCCTAGGAATATGGGCTCCAGAAGTCCCTTGGGCTTTACCACCTGTTAATTTCCCTGACTCTCCTCTCACCTCTGTTCATCATTCAACCACTCAGTTGCTTCCATTAATCTCTTCCAGGATGCCTCCGACTTCCCACCCAACACCCTACTTGTTATATCAATGCTGCGTGTGCACTGAATTCAACTTCCTGTCTTGGGCAATTGGAGGAATTGACACTGAATTTTAGAATAATTCCTGTTGCAATCCTTACTTCTCAAAAAAGGTGGAATAGATATTCATAGGTGTATTCTTTGTCTTCCTATAATTTTTGGCATTAAAATGTAAAATTCCACACTTATACAATAGATGGGAAAATAAACTCCATGACCCCTATCACTGAACATCAAAAAAATTCGAATATTTTGGTACTAACCCCGTATTTTTTTCTCTTTTTTGTGGGTGAGTTAGGGATAAAATATTGTTTTTATAGTGTACTGACAAATTATTATATATGTTATGGAGTAAGAAATAAATTTTAAGACATGCATAAAAGGTGTAATGGTATAAATCAAGCTAATGAACACATCTATTGCCTCAAATATTTATGTTTTCCTCTTGAATAACTGAAACTACTCTGCGACTAATATCTCCCCATTCCACAAGTTCTGATCTTCTGAGAACCATCTGCCTATTTTGTACAGTTGCTTCAGATTGAACATATTAGGGAGAAATGTCTTCCTTGTCTTTGTAGGGAGAAATGTCTTCCTTGTCTTTGTGAGCCTGGTGGATTTCACTTAACCTGATGTCCTTCAGGTTCATCCATCTTATCACAAATGACGTAGTTTCTCTCTTTTTATGGCTCTATAGTGTTCCACTGTGTATACCATATTTTCCTTACCTGAGAAATCGTCTTTTTGTGCAGATTTATATTTTGAAGGAAAATTAGATGAAAAGTTAGACTGACTTCAGAATTTGGTTTTGCTAAGAGGTGAGGTGTGATCAAACATGATAGTGAACATTTAAAAACTATAATGGTCAAAGGTACATTACCATTAATCACTGTCAAAACACTCCCCCTCATTTCCAATACATTTATTCCCTCATTCTTGTCACTTTCTGAAGCAGTTCTAGAAGTCCAGTTACATCTTTGGAAGTTATGATAAAAAAATGTGCATCACGCTGAAGGCCACCCAAAAAAAGAGATAGGCTTCTAGAAACGTTCATGTCCTCAGGGACCTTATTCACCAGTGCTGGCCCCAAGAGACTTTTTTGCTCTGTTACACATTTTGAACTGATTCAGGACATTGAGGCAGCAATGACATGGCAAGACAGTGTTTAAAGAGGACTTTTTGTCTAGAATTCTCTCTACAAGAACATTTCTCCCACTATTAGTGTCTTTTGTTATAATGAATTACAGCATATGCTTAGACAGAATAATTACTGGTTCTTTCCTTTTCAAGTTATCAATCATTAGAATAGATTGTGTGCTATTTCCAGTGATTCAGTTTTGTTTCTTGCCTCTCATAAA
Organism: Dinomys branickii; assembly: GCA_004027595.1. Lineage (NCBI taxonomy): Eukaryota > Metazoa > Chordata > Mammalia > Rodentia > Dinomyidae > Dinomys > Dinomys branickii. The sequence goes on from PVLD010011818.1 coordinate 14,438, forward strand.
GGATTGTGAAGAACTCATAGCTTTTCATACTTGTCTTTTAATCCACTTTGGTGATTGGTTATTTTTGTGACTCATACTACATCCTTATTCATCTGTGACACATCCTGTGAAGTTAGGATGTGACCTCAATTATATTTCTATAACCTCACTTACAGCGTTACGTGGTGCTCCAAACTCTTCTCATACATGTCTTGAACCAGATCTCGAATCAGTCAAATTTTCAAGGAGGTCTCCTTCCTTTTAGTGGGAAAGTGATTATTTTAGAAATCAGTACTTGACAGCTAAGAGGAATCAGCCCTACAATTTTGCCATTGCCACAAGTCACTTCAGTTGACACAATTAGAGAATATGTAAATTTCTTAAAAAAAATACCAAAGTCTTCATATTGCTATGTCCAGTGACTTGTGCCATCAGGGATTTTTGCTTCTTTGCTTTCATTTCTATATCTTAGTACTTCTATGGGATACCTGGGTATCAAAAAATAGCCAAGTTACAAAAGTTAACATTTATATAACATTTTCCTTCTATTGTACAAAGCCTATAATATAAAGAATTATATCCACATGCATACCTAAGGAAAAATTACTTTCTAGGAAAGTAATTCCTAGAAAAAGTCTCAGATTCTATTTTGCTTAATGATTCATTTACAGAACTTTTACTTCAAATAGTGATGGAAGAATTGGTACTAGACACGGAGTCTCATCACAGATTATTACAAATTAGACAAAATACACAAATCACAATCTCCATGAATAAAGGACGAAAGATTGGTATTATAGTTGCTGAAGCAGCTAAAGGTTGCCATGCTGATACAGGTGATCTAGAATTCTGTACTGGAGTCCTCCGTGGCTTGGGTCAATGACCAGCTGGGCTACACAAGGGTGCCTATAGCTATATGTCTGATCGACAATACCAGTTGTTACACTGCTCTATCACAGCTTTAGCAGCGTGGAGGGAACTGCGTAGCACTGCCGTGTCTCAAGTGAGATAGCTAAGGGCCCAATCTTAAGTGTCAAAGAACAGGATCACACCGTATAAGTAAAAATAAAACTGACATACACAGTCGAAAATGGAATAAAAGCCTGGTTACACTTTAAAAAAAAAAAGATTCTATCTGTGTGAGAATAAAAGTCAATATGCTTGTTTTGAAAATAAATCAACATAATCTAGGCCCCATGTAATGTTCAGCATAAAACATCTCAAACTAATTCTAATTTTGCTATAATTTATCCTTAATAAAACACCCTTCATCTCACATATTGTACAACACGGCTCTGACATTTTCTCTCTTAACAATCTTAATACTTTTAACATTTTCAAAGGCCTATTTTTCGGGTTATTTTTTCATTGTTTTAAAGGAGAGTTAGATACAATTTTAATGCAGTTTTTAATTTTTATATAAGTTTCAGTGAGATTTATTTTTCCTTCTATTAACTTACATACAAAACCTCTCTTTTTATGATGTACATATTTCTCATCTGTACTAAGATTTATTAATGTTAATAATAATTAGAGCAGAGGAATTTCTTTTCACCAATTTACAGATTTCTCAAGTGTTCCTGAATCTCTCATATATGAAAAAAATTAAATATTTATATGTTAATGTTACACAAGAAAGAGAAGAGAATCTTAATATGTAATATACTTAAGAGGGAATTATCATTCACAGTCTATAATTTTTGTTCTGGATTAACAACTGATTTATAAATAATCAGGTATAGAAATAAAATGACAGGATTCATAATGACTTTCCTATGGTGGGCAATTAAAAAAGAATTACTGGTATTACATGCCATGTAGATGATTACTTTCCTACACAGCACTGGTCTTAAAATGCAAGATATATTACCTGAAATTTAAAATTTTATGAAATAAATATGATGTAATTAACCTTAAACATGTAGCATGTTTTTAATTTCAAAAATTATAAATTGCTATTGAGCATTAGAATTATACAACAAAATGGTGGACTTAGTAAAGTTAGACAAATTTGGAACTGTAAAGCTACACATTAGGTTCTAAATTCCATTTCTTATGAATTGTCTCCCCCACCATGCCAATATGGTCTTAAATTACTAACTAAAATGAAAGAGAACTTGCAATAATGTCTTCAAGCCATTATCATGTATCTCACAAATCCAGGAAAGATTTAAAAAAACATATTTGTGTTAATTTTTATTAAAATGGGATGAATGGGATTTCGTGTGTGTGGTTTTCAACTATTCCAGCAATGATGAATTACCAAGGAGAGGAAATTTAAGTCAGGCAGACCGCATTCTAAGTCCTGACTGACTCTTCTAACAGTGTGCTATCTTAGGCGAATAGTATGATCCTTATTCTTATTTTATTTATATAAAAATACAATAGTGACTTTATTTCCAGGCTTCATGAGTATAAAATGTGATCAGTAATGTAGTAATACTCTATAAACATTGGCACCCTTCCTGTTCTTTTTTCTGTTCCTCTTTGATTGAAAAAGAACAGTATAAAAAGCAGATATTTCAGAATTTCAGGGAACGCTTTCTTCTCTTACCATGACATACCTCCTGGTGCAGTGTGAACTCCAACTCTCTGCCTTGCATTCTATTACAAGAAATGAACTACCGGCTCTTCTATCAAATATTTGTTCATTATTCTCTGTGTCCTATCTGTATTTTTGTAGTTTACATTTTTGCTATTACAATCCTTCCATTTCCCTTTTTTTCAAGAGTTTCTTAAAATTCTTGTTTACTGTTTTCTTTTATCATGACAAGCAAAAAACGCACTTCTGTTGCCCTACATTTTCCCCAGTTCTGCTTCTTTCTGATATAGCAAAAATCTCTAAAACTTCACAATACTTGCTATATATACTTGCCTCACTTTCAGTTCAGACTTCATCTAATTTAAGAACCCTGTTTATGTCATACCTACATATATCCGGCCATCATTTCAGCTGTTCACGTTGAGAGAGCTGACTCCAGTGTTAGATGATTGGTTGTTTAAAATATTCTCGCATAAAGTAATTTGATCCGTGGTAATTGCTCATTTCCATGGAAGTCCTTAAATCTTTCAGGGCAGCCATTATATTTGTCATTTAGACTAAACATCTTTACTTTTCAAACATTTCTTATCTCAAATGTAACTTTGAAATCTTTTGAATTCTACCACCATTGTTTATATCTTTTTATTATTCAGCATTGCTAAAAAAATTATATTTTAAGTGAACCTATTTGAGAAACATTTTGCTTTAAAATTAAACATTTTGATTTCTTAAAATAGATGCATAAAATAATTATATATCTTATCATTTTTCCATGTTTTATTATCCTAAGTTAGAACAAAATCATAGTGTTTTGATAGTTGAAGTTCACCTTACCTAGTCTAACAAAACTAGTTTTAACATTTTTAAGTCATTAAAGTCAGTTAAGGACAGAAGAATTTATGTTCTAGATTATGAGGATGAAGGAGTAAATATATGAGCCCATTACAATAATTTATATTCATGTTATTCTTTTGCATAAAAATTTCAGTAAAGTATTGGTCAAAATCAATCATAAAATGTACATGATTAATTTTTGATAGTTATTATTTATCATGAAATAGGACATTGGAACTATAATAGAAATGGGAAGACAGTTCAAGTGTTGGTAGAGCCCATCAGAATTTACTGCTAAATGAGTCAGCTCAGTTGTTAGATTGAACAATTAGACAAATTTTATAGCTCTAGAAAGACAGGTGTAAGAAATTTAAACAGGCCAAATTTCTTTGACATAATACATATATTTTCTATTGGGCGACCTCAGATTGCCGTTGTATTTCTAAGTGATGTAAGGATTTAATAGAAAACATGATCTGAGTTTTTGTCATCCTCTTTATATCTTTTATAAAAAAAAAGTAACATTCTCACAGAAAACTTAAGACTGTATTAACTTTCAAAACATATTTATGAGTTTCTTAGTGATTATTTTATGAGACTTTGACATATATAGTGTATGCTTACATATACTTTATACCAGGTTATATCTTCATGTATAACAAAATTAAAATATAAAACAATAAATAAGTCAATAATTTGTAAAGAAATATATAATTTAAAAAAAATACAAGACCAATCCTAGGTTTAGTGTGTAACATATAAAAATAATCATGTATAATTTAGTCCTAATCTTGAGGAAAATGTATAATATTTAGGTCTTAATACAAACTGAAACATGGTATTTTTAAATAGAATTAATTATAATGCAAATGTACAACTAACATGCAACACAAAGTGTATAATTTTGAGGATATTCCACTGCCTCATAGCTCCCAGTAACGATGCTGGATCATATTTTAAATGGATAAACATTGCTTTTCCTCTCTTTTCCTGCACTCATTAATAACTAGCATATAATGATATACATTCATAGGTACAACGTGTTATTTTGGTTCATGGATACAATGTGCACTGATCAACTCAGGGTAACAGTCATATCCATTACTTCGAACATCCAAAATCTTTTCAAGGCACTCTGAAATACACAAGCAAGTTAAGTGTTAACTTTTCTCAACCTCCTGCATTATAGGACATTAGGATTTAATCTCTCACCTCACTGTATCTTTGAACCTGATAATCAACCTGTTTCTATCCCTCCCTGTTACCAATAATCAATATTCTATTTTTCATTTAGATCAATATTTTTAGTTTTTACGTATAATGGAGAACATGCTGAGTTTGTCTGTTATTTTTTGACTGGTTTACTTTGCTTAACATAGTGTCCTCCTTGCCAGACCTTATTGCACAGAATTATAGAACTGCATTCATATGTATATTTTTCACATATATGTGTATACACACACACACACACACATATTTCAGGCATGTAAAACCATGCAATGTATAGTATATTTATAGTCCTACCAACAATGTACAAAATATAATATTTTCTTGCCCACATTCTTGCTAGAATTTGTTACTTTTTAAACTTATAACCATCCTGCATTTGATGACATTTTACTGTACTTTTGATTTGCATTTCCTTGATGATTAGTGATGCTGAACAGTTTTTCATGTACCTGTCAGTCTCTCAGAAATCTTCCTTTGAGAAATGTCTATTCAGATCATGTCTCAATTTTTAATCAGACTAGGTTCTTTTCAGTTATTTGAGTTCCTTATACTTTGGAAATTAACATCTTACAAGATGTATACTTTGGAAAACATTTTCTCAACTTATGTAGATGTTTTCTCCATTTTGTTGGGATTTTTTTTTTCCTTTTTGGTTCAAAACATTTCAGTTTGAAAATTTCCATGTGTCTGTTTTTGCTTTTGTTTTTTGTGCTTTTGGAGCCTAATTGAAAAAAATCTTTGCCCATGCCAATGTTCTAAAGTATTTCCTCTGTTTTCTTTTAGTAGTTTCATAGTGTCAGATCTTACATTTGTGTTTTTGATCCAGTTTGAATTGATTTCTGTTAAGTGCTGAGAAATAATGGTCTAATCTTATTCTTTTCCAGACGAAATTTAATGTCCTGCATTTCCATTCACTGTGTCAGCAGATGTGTTCCCTCTTTATTTTTCTTAAGTTATGTTGAGTTTCTGGACTCTCATAATTCTTTAGCAATTCAGGAAAATTCATAACTAACTAATACACAGAGTATTTTTTGGTTTGGCTTTGGTTTTGGTTTTTCCTAGGAATTTTCTTTGCTACTTGCAAGCACAGATAAGTGAACTAACTTGCCTCTGTTTGTGTGTCTCTGCACTGTTATTTCCACTACAGTGTGTCTCAGGGGACCTCTTCCTTATTCTCTTCAAGAACCCACTGTGCTTCTCAAATATGATTAATACCTTTCATAAATGATCAAAATATTCAAGTTTTGAATGATGTTACTGCTTTTCCCACTTTTTAATCCCTTTTTATACAATTCTTGTCAAACACGTTGAATTATCAGATTTTCTCTTTAATTTTCAGTACTATATTTTAGGTAACTTATTTCAATGCAAATTTGATTTTACTATTTTGTGACTAAGTGTTTGTTTAACATTTGTATGAGTCTTTCAACTTCAACAACAAAATATTTTCACTGTGCAAGTTTTATTTTACCCTATTAAATCTACTCACTTTTATAGAATATTGTTACCTCTTATTTTTGACTTTGCATTGTATGCTTCTATTTTTAAAATGCTTATGTAATAATGCATATTTGATCATTCCATTATCTAAATTCCAATGTGTAATTCTGTTTTTGTTATATTATCTGAGTCTGACTTTACCAGGTTTTAGAGTTTTCAATAGTAAATTTTGCTTCATTTGTGTTTCATATTTGAAATCCTTAGAAACCTAAAATTTTCCGTTAATAAATTTTCCTTGTGTTTTGGTTGGGTGCTGTGATCACACTTAACATTACTTTCTGCTCTTCACCCACATTGTTTTGGGTAGGATGAGTTTAATCCATATTTATTCTGAATAAAGTACTCAGAGAGATCATTACTCTTTCCAGAGTCGACTCAGACAAACATCCTTGTTATTTTCTGATGCTGAATTAGATGTTCTCTTTTATTTTTCTAATGATTATGTCCAACTGTAGGCAGATATCACTCTATCACCTTCCATTGTTCTCTAGCAATTTTCCTTCCAATAATTTTTCGACCCCTGTCACTAGAGAAAGACAAATGACCTAGACTTTTTGGCTAATTACCACATTCTATTTTCCATGCTCAGAATTAGTGGATCAGGAATAATATCCTGTAGGCATAAGAAATAAAATTTAAATCTACTTATAAAATTAAAATACTAATAAACGGACTTCTGTTTTGGCCTGTTTGCACTGAGCTTGCTAGTGTGGGCTTCCTCAGAGCCTGTGCAGTTCAGGAACAACGAATGGGATGATCTTGTTAATCTGGAGGAAAGCAAAGGTGAAAGATACAGAATGGGCATCCACAAAAGTCCTCACACTACTTGAAGTCCGACTTTCAGCAGCACAAGGATCGTTCAGAGATTTTCAAATTAAGAATTGTCTTCTTGAGTTCAGTTTCTACACTTGAATTTGAGAAGCATATCTAATATAACGACATTGTACGTAGTCCCAGTCTTACCCTTTCTCTGTCTGCCAAGTGGTAAGAAGTATGATTTTGAGTGCAAAAATTAGAGGACAAGAAATAATTTAACTTTGGTGTGGTGAACAGTCTTAGTTACTTGCTTGTTCCTGGGGAAAAAAATACCCAACAAGTTAAAGGAGGAAAGGGTTATTTTAGCTCACAGTTTATAGAAGTTTCAGTCCATAGTCAGCCAGCAGCATGGCAGAGGGGCATCGTGGAGGGGAAACAGTAGGGAAGGCAGAAAGCAGGAAGCAAGCAGTCTGCCTTCTTTCATTCCCTTTTTGCCCCATTTATTCTACAATCATTTTGGTGAATACCACTCACATCCCAGTTGGTTCTTCTGTCTTCAGTAAATCCATACAGCTATGCTCAAAGCTGTACTAATCCAATTAGCTGATCATCGCACACCTGTAATTCAGTATAACACGCAAGTCATCCAGTCACTCTGAAAAGCCCCACCTATGAATGCATGAGGCTTTAGTGAGGGTTGTCTCAATAAAAACCTATAACCTAAACACTGAGATATTCAACTCAAATATCTGTTAATCACTTATTCCTGGCCTTTCCATCAGTAGATATTCTCAGATATCAGCCTGAATTAGTCAAGATTCACGAGACAGACAGAACTGTAGGAGATATAGAGTGATTTATTAAACAGTATTTGTTTATGCAGTTGAAGCGTCAAGTAAGGCAAGTCTGAAATCTGTACAGAAGGCTTTCAGCGAGGGGAGGCATAGCATCTTAGGTAAAAACTGAAACTGCTGTGTACGGGTGGAATTTCCTCTTCCGTAAAGAAGCCTTCATTGTGTTAATAACTTTCAATGTATTGAATCAGCATAACTCAATTAGCCAGGACAATGTGTCTTACTTAAAGATAACAGAATAAATTATCTCCATAGCACCATGTATATTACTATGTGCATCAACTGAAGGTTAGAACCTATCCAGAGTGATACAGAAAACTGACCATCACATAGCCTTCTTTGAGAATTGCCACTGCAGAGTCTCCTCACTTAGAAAAATGGTTCTTTCCCAGACAACTATGAATTTAATGACTTCTCCACACAGGCTATGTAAAGCCTGACACCCTTGCTCCAAATTTCCTTGCTAGGAAAATTCTGAAGGTTCATACCAACTTTAGAATTTCTTCTGGGGTTTGCAGAAACTTTTCTTAAAAGACTGATAATCGTAACCTTGCTCATTGCCTTCCTTCCACAGATATGAAACACTTTTAAATAAGCTTCATATACAATCCCTTCTCAAAAATCTCCCTCTTAGGTACCTCATCTTGTAAGCTTCCCCAATATTTACTTATCTTTCCAAACATACATGGTAATAATACTTTTTATGTGTGTTCATTTAAAACTTTAGAAACAGTAAAACCATTGCCGCAGGGTATTCTAATGCCAAGATGACATGCATTTAGTTTATTATTTTATCCAAAGGTTCCTGCAGTACCTAGGACATAATGTATCCAATAAATGAATATAACATAAAAATGTAAAGCATTACAGTTGGTTACCACACAGTTAAAATTTTCTATTGATGAAAGAAGAAATTAGAGATTATTTTTCTCAATATCTACATTATTTTGATTTTGCTATTATATTAAAACATGAAATACCATTTACTTCAAGCAGAGGGAAAATTATGGAGTAAAGTTTTGATCACATCAAAAAGATCAATAACATACATCAAGCATTCCCAGATTAACCAAGGTGCTTATTTTCAATCATTTTAAATTCTGGTCTGCTGAGTGGAAATGACGGAGTTTAATGACACCATTTCAGTCAATTTTTGGAGCATCTTGTGTGTGAATATAATAGCTTTATTATTGTATTTCTATTATTTCTATTTGAATGGAGGAAGAAGAAAATTTTTGGAACTTAACAACAACAAAAAAGATGACCACATACGTATCACTTCCTCTTAAAATCAGTGCTATGTGAGTATTGTTGTTAAGAGTTCATGACAATATATACTTAGATATCACCAAAAACACTTTGGAAAAGTGTTTAAATTCTGAGTAAATGACAATTTTATGTGGATGCAATTGGCTTCTCTGGCCATGATTACTGTAAAATTTAACAAAAGAATAAAAAAAATTGGATGAGATAGTTTTTATACCACCAAAATCATTAAATGCTGCAAAGCGGAACTTTCCTGGTTATCACCACCGATCCCAATAACATCCACATACATAAGGACACTGCACCATCAACTTTTATTTTTCTTTCTCATCCAATTTTGATTAAAACTGAAAAAAAAAAGAAACAATAATTAAAAGAAAATTCAAGATAATTAATTTAACAAGTTTACATTAATCTCTTCAAGGTAGTAAAACTACCTAAGCATGTGGGAATTATTTTTTAAAATCACACGTGTTCTGATATTAGCAATGCAAATCGGGATGTTTTCCTCAGGAGTTTGTAAGGTTTTCCTAAGGAGTTTGTAACTTATGGGAAAATCATACTATTGTTTTGAGATTAGAAGGAGAAAAGGTGACCCACTTTGTGTTCCTTTGTTTTTATCCTGGAGTGCGAAGAGTTTATTTGTGACAGCACTCTATGGTGCGAACACTATTCATTATGAATTCTGGGCATATGGTCCATTTTGCACCCATATACATCTCTCTTGTGTTGAAAACCCCTCCACTGGATATTTACATTCTTCCAGTAAAAGGTAAAGGCCTTTCAATATCCAATAAAGCCAAATGCAATATGACCTCCATAAGGAAGGCACTGTCTTTACTTTACACAGTATATTCTTACATTGTATGTTTACTTCCACATTGCATATTCTATTTAATCAGCTCTTTCAACAGTTCCTGGCAGGTAGAAAATACATGTGAAATGTATTCAATTAACCTCTGGTATTTCCATTAAATTAAGAGAAAATTGTTGGAAGAAAGTATATGGTCCCTTGCCATTTTCTTACTTGATTACATATTTTCTGCAGGAGTTATTAAAAAATAATCCTAACTGAACAACAGTTTCAGAGACCTAAAGCGTGTGTTCAGTCTACCCGAGAAATCTGAATGATTGCCAAAGAAGGACTAGTCTTTCTAATATCTGACAAATCTTAAATAAGTATTTCATGGGCTAGGTTGGAGACAAAATTATTACACATTAAAGAAATTATTACATATTAAAGTAAATGAAGACAGACATAAAGATCAAAGGAATTTATATACCTGGAATACTTTAGCTTGGAAAATGGGGTAGTACAAAACCTGGATACGAATATTTATCAAATGCTTAATTAGTTTGCTATTTTTCTAAGCAGTTTGACTTGATTCATTGTATATTGAATAATTCTATCATTTAGATATTTAATTATTTTCATGCTATAGATAAGCTAACACAAATTAAATGATTTTAATTTTTTTTTTGCATGAGTCAGTTCTTTAGACACACAGAACCAATAAAATACCTATACACAAACTGAGAAATTTAACATAGGAATAATCTCATGCAAATGAGGTGGCTAAACTCAGACAGGAATGGGTACTACTGTAGGATTTTTGTTCTGTTTTCTCAGATATAATTGATATAATTGACAAGCAAGTATTGGATATGTTTAAGGTGGTGTGTAACATGAAATTTTTATATAATAACAAGCTAATTAATGAGTCTATCATGTTGTATATTTACTTCCTTATGTGTGCATGGTGAATATACCTAAAAATCTATTTTATTGTTGAACTTCAGGTAAACAATACTTAAAAATTATCATAAACATGCTCTAGATTAGGGTTCCCCTTTCCTGTCAGTGAACATTTAAATTGATTCCATACCTTACCATTATGAACAATGCCAGAATGAACATGGGAATTCAGATGCCTCTTGAAATACTGATTCACTTTTTGCATATATGTCCAGCAGCAAAACTGCCAGATTATATGGTAGTTCCATTTTCAATTTGCGAGGTAGCATTATACTGTTTTTCTCTCCCATCCAAGTACTAACCAGGCCCGACCCTGCTTAGCTTCCGAGATGAGACGAGATCAGGCACGTTCAGGGTGGTACGGCCATAGACTATATTGTTTTTCTCAATAGCTATCCTAACTTAAGTTCTGACTAACAACGCTCAAGATTTTCCTGTCCTCCACATTTTTACCAATAATTGTTATCTTTCACCTTTAACATATTGGCCTTAGCACCGCATTTAAAGTGACAGCTCATTGCGGTTTTTATTTGCATTACTTTAGTTAGTCATGTTGAGTCATTTTTATGTATCTGTCAGATATCTGCCTCTCTGCTTAGGAAACCATGTCAATTCAGAGTCATTTATATGTGAGAATACTTGGTTTCATTCACATGCTATTGAGTCGTTTGAGTTTCTTACATATTTTGGAGATCAGCTACTTACTGGACACATGGTTTGAAAATATTTCCTCATCTCTAGATTGCCTTTCTTTCTAGATCGTTTCCTTTTCTCTGCACAAATCTTCATTTTGATGGAGGCTTCTCGCTTTTGTTTTTGTTGTCTAACCTCTTCTATGCACAGAAAAATTTTGATGGGAGTTCCACTGATTCTAAATCACTCGGTAGTAAAGGAACTTTAACGATATTGATTCTTTTTATCCATGAACGTTGATTATTTTCCATTTATGTACATCTTCTCCATTTATTTTGTTTGCATTTTACAATTTCTAGGGCACAGATCTTTTGCCTTCACTATTAAATTTGTTTCCAAGTATGGAATCTTTTTTGTCACTAATGCGAGTGAGATTTTATGTTTTTCTTCACAAACTTCATCATCAATATATAGTGTTATTAAATTTTTGCATGATGTTTTACATTCTGTAATTAGGAACTGATCTTTTAGTTCTAACCATTTATTGGTATAAATTTCAGGCTTTTCTATACTTAAAGTGTTCTTAAACATAATTGTACCACTTTTCTTAAAATACAGTGATGGTAAAGCAGAATTATTAAATCTAAGTAGTCATTGTTAGCGCAGCGGGTAAGTGGTTAAAGCCCATTTGTTGTTGAAAGGGAGCCTGGCAGAGATTAACAAGCCCCAACTTCCTGCATGTTGGACAGTGGAATTGGCATGCCCAGGGTGTGCCTTTCCTTGTGATGGTCACCTCCAGCTGCAGGCAAGGGACACATCCCCAACCACTTTTCTATTTTGGATGTCTTTTACTGATCTTGACATCTCAAGTCTGAAATCCGTTGGGTACATGGGAGTCAAAGTTGCATCCTTAAAGAATTTCTTTTTCTCCCATAAATTTCAGTTTTAACTCATGCTTCTTTTCCTGGTGAAAAATCTAAACCTTCACTTACAAAGGATCTGGGCCATGAGTAGTCATGCCAGAATTGGATTGTTGTTTTCCATAAACTTAAATATAGGGCAAATTTGTGAAGACAAATGTTTTCAGGAGCTCCCATTCCAGATATACTCCTCTTAACACGCCTTGGTGATCAAAGTGAACCACTCCAGTCACCAGAGTGACTTCCTTCTTTGCTTATAGATTCAGAGCTAACAAGACCCTTAAATTTTTTAACTCAGGATTATTGTGAGTTGTGTCAATCCCATTTGCATTTCTTTGATCCTTATACTCAAATTATGGCTATGAAAGAGAAAATACCATATGCTGAACACAGATTAAGAGCATACACAACCTTCGAGGAAACACTGTCCCATTCTTACACCTAGTGAACTCTATAATTGAGTCTTCAAAATACAATTCTACAGGTTCTATGAAGCCATTTCCTGCACAATGACAGGGAACATGCTGGTACCAGTGAATTGTATGGTATGGGCCTGTTACCCCAATAAATTTGTGGTAGAAAGACGTTTTTTCAGATTATTCTCATTAGTATATGTTTGTAATACACAGGGTTGCCTTCATCATGAGGATTGGTACATTTACATAACACATCTTAATTACTTTTACTTCCCTTCTCCATTTCCTTATCCGCTCACTCCATCTGTTGGTTAAGAGGGACTTCAGGATATGAACTTTCCTTTTCTTAATAGGTTTCTGTTCCGCTCACTTGATTTACGCAGGAGAAGTATTGTATGAAATCTTGTTAGTGGGCTAGGGATTGTTATGGTTGATACGTTGTGTCGACTTGGGGAGTCTAGAGGTTTAACTAAGTAACTCAACAGTTGTAAATCTTGGGGTAAACAGGTTATGCCCTTACCCTTGTGGGATGTTGTTTATGTTAATTTGGGAAGCTTTAAAGGTTAACTGTGTGATTCAGGAGGAAGCCAGGGTGCTTTGTAAACATCCTGAGCCTGTGGAAGAGGAGGACATGGAGGTTATATGAGAGGTACACGCCCCTTGGGCGGGGGCAGACTGTTTACAATGTAGGGGAGAAAAGGAGGCTGCTTGCAGGCATTCCTCCCTTTTTGCTTGCGGTATTTGCTGTGCTCTGCAGCCGTGAACAGTTTGCCCTCTGCCATATGCCATTCTGCCTCAGAACCAGCCAAATAAGGACTGAAACCTCCACAAACTGTAAGCTATATAAACCTTTACTTCCTTCATTTTGGGTGTTGGGTATTTTGTCTCAGCAACGAGAGAAAAGTAACCAAGACAGGGATATAACTTAGTGGCACAGGGCCAGCTTGGCAAGTGCATTGTAGTGAACTGGATTCCCAGTACCAAAAACAAAACAAAACAAAGCATGGAATTGGTTATTGTTTTTGTTTTGTTTTGTTTTGTTTTTACTATCTGTAGTGCATCCTTCCTTAGTGGCTTTTTTCCTTTGTGAGTTTCTTAATCAGGAGCAATGGATGCAGAATCCCATGACAGTTGATAAGACATTCTGCAAACACATGGAGGGTGATTGTTATGGTAGATACGTGTGTCAACTTGGGGAGTCTAGAGGTTTGGCTGAATGACTCAGCAGGAAGCCAGGGTGCTTACTTTGTATACATCCTGAGCCTGTGGAAGAGGGCATGGAGATTATATGAGTGCTACAGGCCCCCTGGGTGGGGGTGGCATGTTTTACAAGGTAAGAGAAGGAAAGAGGCTGCTTGCTGCCATTCCTCCCTTTTGCTGGTGGTTTTTGCTGTGCTCTGCTGCCATGAACATTTACCTGCTGCCATATGCCACTCTGCCTCAGAACCAGCCAAGTATGGACTGAAACCTCCATAAACTATAAGCTAAATAAACCTTTCCTTTCTTAATTTTGGGCGCTGGGTATTTTGTCTCAGCAATGAGAGAAAAGTAACCAAGACAGTGATTATGACAAAAACATTGTGCTAAGAGAAAACGATGCTGTGTCCGGGGTGAGAGTATATTCCAGTGAGAAGACAGCACCATCCTTTTCATGACGGAAGGGTTCCTATGGAATCAACGTGCTACCACGACTATGTGATCAAGTTGGGGAAGGATATCACTCTCAGGATTCAGAGTTGGTCTTTGCTGCTGGAAGACTGGACAATTAGAAGTGGTTTAGCCCAGGTATGCCAGGTGAGCACTTACATAAGACATAAATGGCACCAGTGGCACCATACTGCTTAACAGGTAGCTCAGATCATAAAGTATTCACGGCTTTCTCTCTCATTTCTTATAATGTGACTCCTCTTCATTTTGCTCACTGATAATTATAATCACCAGAGATGTTATTATGAACAAATTATCATATATTAGATCAATTAAGAAAATTAAATATTTTACTTATTATTTCTGGAATTATAAGTATACATAGATACACACATACACACATACATATATATATATATATACATACATATATATACATATTTAGCCTATGCCATTTTTCTTCCATGTGAATGCCTTTTTATGCATCTTGAATTGTAGGTGACAAAGTCTTTAAACACTTTAATAACTAGATTGTATGTCTTCATTTCTGATGGAAAATTTTGCAGATACGCAAGTTTAGGTTGGTGGGTACACACCTTCTTCTTGCTTGGAGGGTTCAAGATGAGAACATAATTATTATCTGGTTGTCCAATTTATGAAAGTACTGTTATCCATCGGAGATTTTTGTCTTTCAGGTTAGTGCATGTTTGATATTCATCATGGATTTGATCACTATGTGTGACCATTAATCCTGATATGTCACCTAGGCAGGATTGACATGCCCAGGAGATTAGTGAAACACACTTATGGTTATGCTCTGATGAGGAATCCCGTGCAAAGATGGGACTTGGTTACTATATATGGCCTCTGACCTGTTACTCTCTGGTAGTATTTCCAGTTCTGCTTCCCAGACACCTTGAACTAAGCAGCTTTGCTGTATAACACTCATCCACCATGATGCTCTAGTCTTGCAGGTAGCTGGCTATGCATAAAATCCCCTGAAACTGAGAGCCAAATAAAACTCTTCATCCTTTCCATTGGGGATATCAGATTATATTATATCTGCAAGGAAAACCTGGTTAATATATTTTGCCTCCAGTGGTGGCTTCTGTCTCCTGTAAGCTATGATTTTTTGTACTTATGTGTCTCTAATTTTAAGGGCAGCAGTTTGGCCTGAAACCTTAGTGCTACAATGGTTCTAAGAATACTGGTTTCAATATTTTATTATTT
>PVLD010011818.1:35000-63462 GCA_004027595.1 Dinomys branickii
TGTGTTCATAAAAAAAAGGGAAAAAGAATTTATTATAAGCAGTAATGAGTACGAAGCCCCACAAAATAGTTACAGCTGTTATTTTTTAATTGCAAGTGTCTTTCCTTATCTCTACATTTTTCCCTTAATAAAATATCCCAGAAGGTACCTTATGGAAACTATGTTACCCAGGAAAATTTTGTCTTTGTTTGTAATAAAGATCAAATACGATTAAAGCAAGACATACTTTTATTAACCTCCCTATGTACTAAAGTGTCTCCAACCTTTGTAACCTGGAGAGAAACCTCAAAGAGATGTGATTTTTTTTCATTCATCATAGAGGAGCTATTGAACAGAAAATAAGTTCTAGGATTTTTTTTAAACCCCTGTATAAAAGCGGACATCAGGAACATCCTAGACATATAATAAAATAGGTTACAATCTGCAGAGCTGCTTCTGGGTTTAAAAGAAGTAAAGAGTAGGATTAACTCTCACTGTTTTATGAAAGAAAGGTCCAAAATGTCTAAAACTAACATTTCCAAAGTACATGAATATACGATTTTTCTAAAAAACTCCCCAAAGCCCCCAAATTTTAATCAAAAAGCCACATTTTAATAAAAATGAAAATAAAGTACTTTGCAAGCTCAAGATACACTGTGTTAATAGTCATGCTTATTTTGATACTTCCAGCTGTTCAATCCATGATAACTTACTTTAATAATTCTGGTTATTTCAATATAAGAAAAATACATCAAAGTGCTTCAATTAATTCACATGGAAATGAAAATTGGAAGTAAAAATTTTAAAATATTTCCAAGCGCTGTAGTACTTTAGTCACGGGGGCATTATTCTGAAACTGAACAGAGCACCGACAGTGTGGATTAATGATTGGCAATGAATGCACGGTTCCAGTAAAGGATGTTGATAATGGAGAAGATGAGGTATGTTTGGGGCAAGGTTGTATAGAGAATCGCTGTTCCCCCTGTTGAATAAAATCTACCGTCACAGAATAATGTTTGGTATGTTTTATCTGATTTTCTCTTGTCTTTTTTGGGTGTGATCAGCACCACAGGCCATGCCAATCTATTTTGTCCTTTTCACTCCAGAATAGATTTCAATAGAAAATTTATTTTCACTGCACTGCATCCTTCTTGTACTCGGGATCCTGGTTTCATCCACCTTAAACAAAGTTAAAACCTATATAGACACCATATGTGTAGGTACTAATTCCCCAGGCTGAACATCATTATTATGCATCTCAAATGTACACTATTAAAGTAGGGAATGAGAACTAAAGGTATAAAACAAAAACTAAGTCCTTTTTTTAAAAGTAAATCTTAGCATCACCTCCACACATATGTGAACTACAGTGATGAGCCCCTATCAGATGCTGCAATCTACAGACTAAAGGAGCTGGATTTGGACCTTGCATAAGATTAGGGAGATTAGTGTTAGGGATCCCTAGAACTGAAGATGTGCAGTCATACAAGTTCAGACACCATTTCACTAATCTCACCACAGAGTAACATCACACGCTAGTTATTTAATTCTAGGATTTGATGTACAGTATTCTGATGGAATAATGTGCCAGCGCCACACCACTTTCCATTACGATGCAGTACAAAGGGAGGAAGGAATGAACACAGGCGGTGATCATCTGCAGCTTTGGTGGTGAGGAATTGATACCTTTTCTACTGAATGATTTCTATCTTCTCTGTGAATCAGGAAGCAAGTTCATCTGTTAAGAACAGAGATGCAAATATAGTCAGACATATTCACATCTTTAGTATCTTAAAAACAAAGCAGAATTATCCCCAATTCCCTGTCCTTACCACTCCCTAACTTTTTCCAATTCGTGATGTTTCCAAGGCATTGCTTTTATTTAATTGTTTCACTTGTTCCCACCAACTCAGCCTGCCAGACATAGTTTCTACATCTCTAAATTCTACATTTCAGTGTCTTAAAAATAGGATTCCGGTGGGACAAGCTTGGCTCTACTGGTGCCACCTGAAGCATTCAGCTGTGGCCAGAAAATAGTCACAAGAGCCAGATGGCCATTCCTCAACACAGAGCATTTCTGGAAAGGAGAGAATTGTTGTAAATCTGATTTACTGATATGTGTCTATAAAAATAGCAAATTTTCCCATGGCCTTTGCAGCTGATACTCTCATTTTCCGGTGGTTACGTCTCCGTCCTTACTGGGTGCCTCTTCTCCCATCTTATTTAATGGCATTAGTTTAGCTTTTCCTCAAGGTCCTTTTCTTACTCTTGGATCCCTCCCTGGGTAATTTCATCTTTTCCCTAGTGTATAATCACAAAATATCTGAAGTTGATTACTAATTCTATATCCCTTTTGCATTTCTCACTCTTAAGTTGCAGGCTTCTAAAATACCACCTAGCACAGAGAAATGGAGGGAGAGGAAATTACTGATTACATCAGTGTGTCAGAGCCTTTGAGTAAGTGGGCAGAAAACAGATCTGCTCTAGGGGGTTCCTAAGAATTCCTCGTGCCTAAGCTAGCGTGAGGTGGGTTTGTGTTTCTTGCAACCATAAGAATGATGGATTATGAGATTTCCTTTTTGTTTTAAAATGGACTCTCTCTACCTGTTCTCCCTTGTCCTTGGTTCTTAATTCCTATGCTAGTCACCTAATTTCCTCCCAGCCTATCCAATATCAACCCCACAGAAAATTCTCATCCTCACCCAGAAAACATTCTTGCTATTCCCATTACCAGCCCTTTAATTCTCAGATCAACACACACACACACACACACACACACACACACACACATGAAAGCAAATCCAAACTGATATCATTTCACAATGAATGAAAAATCATTTTAGAGTGTATAGCTGTGAGTGTATAGCTGTGTATAGCTGGCTCTTGTGACCACTGGTTTCAGTAAAAGGAAAGAAATAAAATTCCAGTATGACTTGTAGTGAAACAATGCACAAAATCTCAGACAAAGTCCTGCCTATTTTGGCAATAAAACTATCTGAGAAAACACATTTTAAAATTTGCTTTTGTTTTCCTTCCAAAATAAAGCTTGTACCCTGTGCCCTATACACTCGTTACAAAAGTCTTACATGTGACCGCTGTGAAATACTTTGAAAGATGCGACATTGTTCTTCAACAATTAGATCTTAAAAGAGATAGATCCACATTATCAAGTGAATAGAATATATATTTTCTATTTAAATCTTCGTATGTATGAGTGCATCTATTCTTTCTTTCCCCTCATCAGAGGTTTATAAATAAAGCCTCACAAATGCTTTTCATAAAAATATATGTAACAGTAAACTACACAGAACTCATATGCAATGCATAACCTTGATACATGTTGAAAAATTTAATTTAAACCAAAAAGTAACCAGATATCTTTCAATACAACCCAGACATATTTGTAGTTTGGGTACATGAATTTTGATCTACCTGGGAATCCTGTGTTGGGTTGTTCATAAATACACTGTTTCTGTGTGTAGATTTAAAGAACAATACAGAAAAGTAAGTTGTAGGTAGGTACGTCCAGAATAATGTTTTATAGTCTCCTTAAGGAATTCTGAGGCCCTACAAACCTAGGACCTAGGGCATCAATTAGAAATTAAATTCAATACAAATTAAATATAAATAAATGCTTTATATCTAAGCTATATCCTGTCTATAGTACATATCCCCCAAAAAATGATAAATAAGATTTTCAGTCTTCCTCAGTCAATTTAATTTTTTTTTTTGGATTATGCAAAATGCTGTAAGAAAAAAAGATATTTATGCAAGTAGGGTAAGATGATAGTTGTCATGCATCGCTAAGCAAGTATGTTCAACATAGATTTCATTAAGGTAAAAATCTTTATTTTTTTGTTTTGTGGCACAGGGGATCAAACTCAGAACCTTACACTTGCTAGGCAGGCACTTATTCCACTGAGCTCTGTCCCCAGCCCAAATCTTGTTCTTTTTAAAGTGTATATATTTAAAAATATCATTATAAATAAACATTCAGAAAACTAAAGTCAAATAATACATACAATTACTGTTATAGAAACAGAGCATAAAAGCTAAAGGGAAGAAACTGAGGTATTTGTCCCTGGTTTAGATTTGTGTGAGAAAGCTGCATAGTATTAGCCTGGTCTCCCACTCATCTGGGCCTCACATCCATCTACATGAAGACTTAGTTGGCTTTCACCAAGCCCACTTCTATTCACCCTGTTGCCTTTTATGGGTGTCAGTTGTTACTCAATTCAATGAGAAAAGAAATTAACTGATACATAATGAAACTATGCTTAACCTTAGGCAATATTACAAAAAAGGATCATTTCTAAAAATAATTCCTCCTATCCTCTGAAATTATCAAATGTTTTCAGGAAAGAATTACTGCAGCTTATTTTTCAAAGTAGGAAATTGTAGCTACTCAGCGTGGCGTATCGTTTCCTTTACTGAATTTTGTATCAAGTTTATCACTATTTCTCCAAAAAGGGAAGAATTAGGGAATTAGTTGGAAAACAAGAAAAAATAGTAGTGACCTAAAATTGCTTGAATGCGTTTGTCTTCCCTTTTAAGAAAGATAGGAAATCAAAGAAAAAAAAGCTGCCTGGAGCTACTTTAACTCATACAACCATGGCATACCCAAGATTCTCTGGTCCTTGGTATAGCTCTCATTTTTCTCTTTCTTTTCAAAATCAGATGCACCGGTACTCACTTAAATATGAGCCTTGTCAAATGGATGCTGTATTTCTCTTCATCTGTGAAGGCCATTATACTATCAACATACCATCTGTATTATGGAGGAAGTTGAGACCAGCTCTGTGCTCAAGATTGCCAAAATGATTTAGTAACCACACAGTGAATGCCTTAAACATAGCTTTACTTGTTCTTGCTCGAGTCTTTTGAGCTTGTCTAGGCATAAAATCTGATCCACCGTCTTGATCAACAAAAGCAAGCAAAGAGAAATGAAGTGAAGCTTCGGTGCAAAGAAAGGTTAGAACAATTGTCATCTGGGGATAGAGTAGCACCAGGCTCATTACTGAGAATTATTTTGAGAACAAAAGAAAGTAATTTAGCCTATTTAGTGGACGAACACTGTAATGAGACTTTAATAATGAAAGAAATAAATGTTCCCAGGCTTAAGTAGCGTACTCCATCACAGTTCTGGCAATGAATATTAAACCTACCATTCCTTCATGCCTGCTAGCCTATCTATGTTCACTTACATAACAATGAAAAGATACTCATTGCATGCTAGGTGCATGCTGGTCATTTAAAGATGATAGATGCAGACCCTGCTCTATAAGTTGTAAATTATTGCAAAAAAGTGATAGAATGCCAAGAGATACCAGAGTAACATTTGACCAATTCGAGGCACATGAAGGACCAAATTTCAGAGGATCAAAATCTTAAAGAAATGTAGGCATTAGGCCAAGTAAAGGTCATTCTTAAAAGAGGGTAGCCTCAGTAAGGCATGGTAGGAACATGCCGGTAGATCACAGGCACAGGAAGGATGAGCAATGAGCTGATAGTAGTAAAGGTCAGATCTGATAGTGCCTAGATGGCTAAGACAGGAAGTTTCAGTTTTGTCATGACTACTGTGGGAAGTCGTTGGACTAATGTAAGGAAGC
This sequence comes from Dinomys branickii, assembly GCA_004027595.1. Lineage (NCBI taxonomy): Eukaryota > Metazoa > Chordata > Mammalia > Rodentia > Dinomyidae > Dinomys > Dinomys branickii. The sequence goes on from PVLD010011818.1 coordinate 40,589, forward strand.
AGAGTAACAGGATTTTCCTTTTATTTGTACATGTAGTTTTATACCCTATATATTCAACAGGTATTTATGGAGCATCTACTAAGAAATGAAGATGCGGCTGTAAATAACAAAGTCAAGGTCCTCATCCTGGTGAGCTTTACAGTTCCTTAAGAGGTAGTTAAGAGTAGCTTATTCCAGGGAAACCAACTGTGAAGCTATTTCATTAGTCCTAGTTAGAAGTGATGCAGATCAAATTAGGTCAATGGCAGATGACGTAAAGAAGAGAGTTTTTGTTTTTGTTTTTGTTTTTTGCTTTTGTTTTTAAACAGAAGTGACAACATCCTATCTTCATCCTAAGATAGAAGTCATCCTACTGATCTTAACCCAGATGTATTTTCCTGAACATAACTATTCAGCTAACAAAGAGTTATTATTTATTTAGTGGCTACTATATATCAGAAATGGAAACAAAGAAAGTATTTTACTCAATGTTCATTAACTCTTCCTAAAGTATGTATGCTTTATCACTTTTATCCGTACTTGAGGATGTGATCAATTTTAAAAGTTGGCTTCTGCATGTTTTAGCTCCTTCCAAGAGATGAAGTTTATTTCCTCATAGCCCTTCATTTTGTAACTTGTTTTGTGAAACAGAACCTAAATGGAGCGGCAGAAATTTCACAGCCTCAGCCTCTGTTTTCTGTGCCTTATCCCAATTACTGGAAGCAAATGTGAGCTAAAAAGACCAAAACATCAAAACTGGGAATGGACCGCAGCAGGAGGCTTTCTTGAACTTGCGGCCCCTGTTTTCTGATTCCTCAGAAATACCTCCACTCTTTGTACTGATTTCAAATCTCATATTATTTATTTCTTGGCGCGCACATCATGAATCGCCTTAACCACGGCGTCTTAATTCTTCAGGAAGCGGCATAAGGAAATGCTTATATGTGTGAATAAATCAAGATTTACTAAAATCTTTCCGCATTTCCTGTTAGGTCTTGTGGTACAAAACTCTCACTTCCAGTAAACAAGTAATGATGTTGTACCAAAATTTTAAACATAATTATATTAATAAATATGAACCAAAATTATGATGCAAAGCCGTTCACAGAGGAATACATAAAAACAAGAAAGAGAATTTAAAAAATATATGTTACCTTCGTGACAGTTGAAAAACTGAAATTGAGAAATATGATTGCCGGTTCTAGGTCACAAAATTCATTAGAGATATGGAACTACTGGAATTTAAAAACACTGCTGCCCCTGGTGAATGATTGGTCAGTTGAAAGGGAAACCAGAATGACCAGTTCCGTTTCCCAAGGAATGGTCATATCCTACAAATATTAAAGTAAAACTAAATTCAAAAAATTTAAACAGCAGAGCTCAAAGAAAAAGAAAAATGAAACGGAATATTTCTTAATAAGCAACACTCTTAACACTTCTTGAAAAGCAAAAATCAACCATTAGATAGTTCACCAAGGGTAAAATCCGGTTGAGACTGTATTTAAACAATTTTAAATATTCATGAGACCAGTGAAAACACTTTGAAGGCAGGATTTTTTGAAAATAAATGCTGTAGAGCTATAATTTGCTCTAAAAAGAAATGTGAAGGAAATAAAATGATTGTGATCTTTCTTTTCCCCAGAGTAGTATAATTCTAGGCATTACAGTATTTTTGCTTTTTTTAAAAAAAGTAATGACTGAAATTTATATAACTACTCTCGCTGCACCAAAAATATAATAAGTGCACTTGAACTACCTGAAAATACCATGGATTTGACTCTTTGTGTAATCTCTAGAAGGCCAATGCAATTATCTAGCTCACTTACTTGTCACAATGAGAGGTTAGGTAATTTTTCAATTAAAGAATAGAAAAAGTTTCTCGGGCTTTTTGAAGGTTACAGAGGAGACCTGGAATAAACACAAAGCCAGAAAAAGCTGGTGACTAGGTGGAAGCATTGTACACAGCCTCCCTAGCTACCATCTCTCTCAGAGATATGTTGCGGTCAGCCCAGGGAAGCTCAGGCCACCCCACAATTTACAACTTTCCACCAACGTAATCGATGGGAACAGAAGTAGGTATATCTTCTAAAACAAGGACCTTTGACTGTGCCTTGTAAATTTATGCTTTCAGATTCAGAAAAATAAAAATAAATGCATCTGTGTGTAACCAAGCAAACTTCAAAATGAGCAGAAAGGGGAAGGAGTGATCTACACACATTCAACACAGTCTTCCAAATCACACAATAAGACACGCCTCCTTTTTGGTGATTGGAGTTTTCATCCTAAAGCATATTTAAATTAGTGTGGGTGTCACCCAGACATGGGGACCTGTGAAAGCTCTCCAGCATCATAAGATGCTCCTTTATGAGAAAGTTTTGCTGTGAGAAAGAGTAGTCACTGAAGTTCGTTTGGTTACAGACAGATGCATTTATTTCTATTTTTCTGAATGAATCTTTTATATTCCAGTAATTCTTTTATTTTATCTTACTATTAATGTTTACTGTTACTGGTCTTCTATTTGCTTCTACACTGTGATGTTTTACTGGGCCAAGCTCTCATGGGGGAGACCTGTAGGATTCTTTCTGCTTGTGACTTTGTAGGCAAATGTGACAAACTTGGAATAAGTTACCAGCAACCTTCCATTCTCCCACTTCCATCATTAGTTAAGAGTAAGAGTAACTTAAGAGTAGTCTCTCTCAACTTTCCAAACCTGCACTCTTACCTGCTGAATTTGATTATCCAATTTTTGTTCATTTGGTATTCTAATTGTCCCACTCATGTAAGCATATTAGGATAACCCAGGTTCTACACTTAAAATACTGCAACCAAACTACCATCACAGACTCTCTGTGATCCTTTACTTGGTAAAATTTATCCCACAGAAACCTCCACAACTCATGCTACCCCCCAAAATTGATTCCAACTGTTGTAGTCAGGGTTTGCAAGGGAATAGATTTAATACAGGACACATAATTTATAGGATTATTTTATAATATTCACCCAAAAAGTCAAATGCAGAGGAGTGTAAGAGATCTGTCCATGCACCAGAGAGCCAAAGAATCCAGCTGAGGGCCTGGATCCCGTGGCAATGTCCTGCACAAGTCCAGCTGATAGCCTCGAGCCCACGACAATGTCTCATGCAGGTCTGTATTAAGGATCTTCACTGGGAAAGCCCAAAGGTCAGTGGTGGAAGCTAGAAAGTCTGCCTCAGCGGGATGGAGGACTGTGCTCGATCCAGGAAGTGATGCTCAAGGGAACAGAGATGACAGTGAGAACAGCTGAGTTTGTACCAGCAAAGCCAGCACGACAGGCTTTTCCAGGAGCATCCGCAGCGCACCATCCTGCCCTCCAGTTGTGCCTTTCTGCTGTCAGCAACAATCCCCAGGCGGGCCCTCCACACCCAGAACTTTGCTGACTGAGTTCAGCGGCCTGTTACAAGTTGACCATCATTTAATGTACCACACTAATGTTTGCTAAACCCCAGTTATGCCCTTTACTATGTTCTAGCCAAAACCATGTCAATCCATGTTCATTAAACATCATTAAAGTTTCTGCAATAAGTTTTAAAAAACTTTTATACAATGATAAATTAGTAGCGCACATATACTCTGTATTTGAAAATAAATCCCTTTCTCTTGTCAATTTTATAGGAAGATATTTTTAGATGTCCAAAGAAGCTGAGTGTGCTAGTGTAGGACTATAATCCCAGCACTCAGGGGGCCGAGGCAGGAGTATCTCCATGAGTTTGAAACTAAGCTAGTCCACATAGTAAATTTAAGGCCAATTTAAACTACATAACAAGACCCTGTCTCAAAAGCAAACAAATTCAAAGATAATTTTATATTTTAAACGAAAAATGTTTCAAGTGGAAGTATTTAAAGAATGTAGAGGTCTCCCCAGTTTGTTGGCCAAGAATATTTTTACGTGCAGAGTGAAAAATATGTGCCATAAACTACAACAGAAAGTCAATGACATTTGAAGGATGAAGAAAAAATGGGGAGACCTTTATGGGGCCTCACTGGGTAGAAGGCACTCAGGTAGTCTGTATTTAAATATACACATGGCAAACACAGTTGGGAGGAAACTCTCATTGAAGAGTTAATACTTAAAATAAGCATTTTTTTTTTTAAATTTTGGAAAGGAAGCCACCTACTCATTCACGTCTCATGGCAACATTTGAGCTATTGCTGGATTCATGCAAAGTCTAGAAATTTAAACTGCTAACAACCCCAGTCACCATATGCTGTCTTATGCCCTCCTATCAAGCCTCTAAATTTGACTTAATCCCTCTTAGTTCCACTTATTTTGGAGCCCTAGCTTTTATACTTTCTCTGTGAGCAAGTATTTCAGTCCTATGCTGCAGTGTATAGTCTTTTAATAAGGTAAGCTCAGAAATTCTTGAAATCTCTGACACAGGAAAGATGTCCCTAGTGCTAACATTTAACTGGACAGATGCCCTGTGGCAGTGAAGCGGGAGGGTCAACTTCATTGGCTCCAGAAGCTGCCGAGAGGATTAGTGGAACACACTTCCGAGTGTGTCTCGATGGGTCATGGAGATGCGTGATTGGGATCTGCATCTGGCCCTGGTCCCTTCCTCTCTGGCAAAGGTCACGGCTCTGCTTCCCAGCCACCGTGAGCTAAGCAGGTTTGCTCCACCAGCCCCTTCCACTGTGACATTTCTCGAACCCCCTGCCCCATACAGTGTAAACCAAATGAAGCCTCTCTTACTCTAAATTGTGGATGTCCAGTACCTGGAAAGCTGAGTAATACACAGCCTCAGCATATCTCTGAAGTCAAACTTGTCTGGCTGTTTCTGCTACTTGTGACTCCAGGGGCCTCTATTAGAGCAGCTTTTTTCATACGCCCCCCGATATTGTCTTACTTGGCTTTGGAAAGTCCGATGTTTATTCTGACATTTCTTCTCCTGTTTTTGCTTTCTTTAATCAGCTTCTCTGAGAAGTCATAGACTATATAATGTACCTATTTCAAGTGCACAATTCAAAATTTTTCAATATGTTCACTGAGTTGTACTAACTATCACCCCAACCAACTTTGATGCCCCCTAAAAAAAAAATCCATGCATGTTAACAGTTAACCCCTTTCTCTCACATCTACCTCAGCATAAGGTACCTGCTAATATACTCTCTGTCTACATTTCTTATTTTTGCCATTTACTACTAAAGGTTTCATGTAATGATATATATTCTTGGGTGCCTGGCCTCTCTAACATAGTGTAATGCTTTCAAGGGTGGCCTTTGAAAGTCTGAATCAACACTTCATTTTTTTTACTGTCAAATAATGCTCAAGTACATGGATCCACCAAATTTTATTTTTACCCTCATGATTAAATGAACATTTGGGCTTCCACTTCATCGGCTACTATGAATATTCATAGAGAAGTTTTGTGTAGACACATATTTACATTTCATTTGAATATATACACTGTAGTAGAATTGTGGGTTCTATGATAATACTGTGTTTAAATTTTTAGGACATGCCAGCTGTTTCTCAAAGTGACTGCACTATTTTACATTTTAATGACCAGTGTGTGTGTTCCAACTTCTGTACATCCTTGACAACTTGTCTTTTTATTTTTTATTATAGCCTTGTTAGTGAGTATAAAATAGTATCTCATTTTGTTTCTGACTTTCTTGTAACTAATGTTGTTGATATCCTTTCAAGTACTTATTGGTCATATGTACAAGGTATAATCAAACAATACAGTGAATGCTCAAATTCAGCAAGATTTTTTACAGTAGAAGACACATTGCCATTAACCCTCACAACATTCCCTCTCCCTTTGAACACATTTATTGCATTTTTCTTTCCACTTTCTGAAGCATTTCTGGAATTCTTTGTGTCTCCAGTTGTGCTGTCACGAATTAATTCAAAGTACTTATTTTTCATGATTATTTGGACTTAGCAAAAGAGTCATAAAGTACACTGGACCCGATCCAATAATTCAGGCGTATAAGGACCCACGGTCATGTTTTTGCAAGCCTGGTTTCCACTGCTGTATTTTTAAATCAGAACTTGTAAAGACACTCAGGAAAGAAGAATTCTAGAATTGCTTTAAAAAGTAGCAGGAGTGATGGGGTGGGTGTCTCCAAACATGAGGAATTAATGACATTGTATATTTTGCTGCAATGTATTTTTAATTTAAAGAAACACCAAATATTCTGATCACTCCTTATATATCCTTAGAGAAAAATATTAGCTTTGCTCATTTTAAATTGGGTCATCATCTCTTTATTACTGAATGTAAGACTTTAAGTATCTGGATACAAGTTCTATCCCAGATGTATGATTTACAAATGTTTTCCTGTTTTTTTCATGATAGTGTCATTTGCACTACAAAGTTTGTAAATGACAAAGTCCAAGGTTTTTTTTTTCTTTTGTTGCTTTTGAATTACTACCTAATAAACTTTTGCCTACTGTCAGTCATTAAGTTTTAAAACTGTTATGTTTTCTTCCAATAATTTTATGGAGTTAGTCTTTACATTTAGGTTTATGATACATTTTGAGTCTTAGGAGTCTTTTTTTTTTTTGGTTTTTGTTTGCTTATTTTTATTTGCTTGATTTTTGTTTTGCACATTATTTGAGGTAAGGTTCCAACTTCATTCATTTGTATATCCTTGTTAAATATCCTCCGCAGTATTTATTGAAATGACTACTTTTCACCATTTAATTTTCTCAGCACATGCTTTCAAAAGTAAATTGACCATGTGTTTGTAATTATGTCTGTGCCACACTGTCTTGATTACTGTAGCTGCAGTCAGGGTTGAGATCAAGATTGTTTGCTATTCTGGGTTGCTCATAGTCTGTCATGAATTCTAACTGCAGCTTTTCAATTTCTTCCAAAGGCCACCAGAGATTTTGATAGGGATGACACTGAGTCTTTAGAATAATTTGGGGATTATTGTCATGTGGACAGTATTAAGTCTTCCAACCCACAAACATAAGGTATCTTTTTTTAAATTTAAGTGTCTTAAAATACATTTCAGCTATTTAAAGAAACATTTTCAGAGGACAAGTTTCACTTTCTTTTTGTTAAAATGTTACTTAAGTATTTTAGTGATTTTTAATGCTATTATACTATGTGAATAAAATTTTTTGTTAATTTAATTTACATAATTTTTATTGCTTATCCATGGAAATTGACCTGTGTAATTTATCTTGTATGACACAGACTTGAAGAACATGTTAGCTCTAACAGATATTTAACATTGGATTTTCTATATGTAGCATTGTGTAATCTGAAATTATAGTTTTAAAATTTATCTTTATTTTAATTCAGTACCTCTATTTTGCCTGATTGGCTGGACTGGAACCTACTGTACAGTGTTAAATCCAAGGAGTGAGGTAGGGGATTCTGTTGTATGCAGCTGAATTAGACAGAACTATTACAGGCAGTCAGATAGGGCCCGGCCTACAAAGGAGCCAGGATGAAAGACAAGCCACACTGCAACTGTGGGAGAGACTGGCACTCCCACTGTGAGCCAGACCTCAAGGCAGAAGAGGAATCAAATCCACCCACATACCTCCCTCAGGATGGACATCAGGGATTGATGTCCTAAATAGTATCAGTGAACTTGAAAAAGCCAGAAGAGTCACTATCCCAACCCCCTGCAGGCAAAGCCCCTGTTCTGTATTCACATGCACTTGCTATGTGACTCCCTTCCCTCTTTGATCCCAATTTAATCAATTTCACCTGAGCAGTTTTACTCACTCTCTCTTGGTTGACAATAGTTTTGTCCCACCTCATGCCCACCTTGTGATTTCCCATTTCTATCCACCATGGATCTGCCTCACCTTGTGGTTTTACTCTAAAAAATCCCTAGGAAAGGTAGGTTCCTTAGCAACCCACTCAGGTCTCTCTCATTTTCTCTCTGTCTCTCTCGGACAGAAGATTTCTTTCTCTTCAATAAATATATTCTGCTCTTAACCTCCATTGTTCCTAAAATTCATTCTTCAGTTTTAGAAAACACGAACTCACCCCAGATATCTTTCAGGTTGAGAGTTCCTTTCCCCTATATCAATTCTTGTTTGCTTCCTTATCTCAGTTTGAAAGTGTTCATTCTTTTATCATTAAGCTTAAATATTTTTGTGGATACCCTCTATCAAGTTGAGGAAGCTCTATTTTTGTTTCATGATGATAGGTAAATTTTCAAAATTTTTAAAATAATATATAGTTTTGCCTTTTATTCTATCAATTTTGATGTTAAGACATCTAGCAATTGACGGATGTTAAGAAAATTTTGCATCTCTAGAATGCATCCTAGGTCATGTTGTATAAGCCTTTTGTTAATATGTTGTTGGATTTGGTATACTAGCACTTAGTTGAGTAATTTTGCTCATGTATTCATAAGGCATACAAGACTAGTTGTTTTGTAATTTTGGTTTAGTTTCAGTATCAGAATAATATTGGTCTGGTAGAATGAGGTAAACAGTGGTTCCAATTCATCTATTTTGAAAAAATTTTTTAAGAATTTAGTGTAACTTTTCTGTGGTTGTTCAATAAATTTCACTAGAGAAGCCATTATGGTTTTCATTTAGGAAGTTTTAATATAATTAATTCAATTGCTTACTTACGATGCACCCATTCAGAATTCATTCTGGAGCTGCATTCTGCAGTGTATGTCTTTCTAGGAGTTAATCTATTTTATCTAATTTGTCGAACATGTTAGTATACAGCTCTCTATAAGAGCATTCTCTTTTTAGCTTTTTTATTTTTATAAAGACAACAGTGATCTCTCCCTTCTCATTCCTGATGTCCACATAAAATTTCACCTATTTTACAATTAGTCTAATTAAAAGTTTGTTAGTATCACCGTTATTTTCAAAGAACATGACAGTTATTGCAACTCTGTTGTTACTAGAGTATGGTTTGTTTTCTTCCTTCTTGATCTTTGCAAACCATTAGTATCTTTAAATATGAAATGTGGGCTGGGGATATAGCTCAGTGGCACAAGCACCAGCCTGGCAAGCACAAGGTCCTGAGTTCAATATCTAGTACCAAAAAATAAGGAAATACAAAGTGTGCCTCTTGTGGACAAAAAATAGTTGGATCATGTTTCTTAAACGCAATCTGACAAACTTTACCTATGGTTAGGTTGTATAAATCATTTTGATTTAATATTGTTACCGATATTGTTAGAATTAAATCTTCAATTTTGTCTTTTGTTTTTTGCCTCGAGTTTTTAATGTTCCTTCATTGGCTTATATTTAATGGAATATATTTCATGAAACACTTCTATGCTTTTGTAATTTTTAAATTATATTTTGAGTGATTAAGAGTAGTTCCTTTAGGACTTACAGTGTATGTCTACATACATTACACTCTATTATTCTATTATTTCAAATTCATACTGATCTAAATTCTTTGAAGTACAGAAACTTTATTGTAATCTAGCTACATATCCTCCCTCTATTCTTATGTCATTTTCTGTCATACGTACTAAATCAATATATTTTACAAAGTGAACAATACGTAGTTGTAAATAATACTTCATATAATCTTACATTTTTAAAGTCTAAAGAAATAAAAAATGCATGTATAAAATAATAACATGAACATTGTTAATTATTCTGTCTAGTTTTATTTATTTTTTCTACTGATTTTGAGATATCACCTGATGTCATTTTCTTACTTCAACGTACCTATATCCCCACCTACTTCCTTTATTCTCCCATTTTCAAATGTATCACATTTCTGAGTTATATACAAATTATTTTATTATACAAATACTTTGAAAATTAGCCAAGGAAAGAAAGGAGTACTACATTTATATTAATTTTTAAATTAACTACATAAATATCCTTCCAGATATTCTTTATTTCTTGTACATTTGGATGATTGTCTTGTATTTGTTATTTTCAGTATGAAGAACTTTTAATGTTTATTTTAAGGCTGGTGTATTAGCCAAAACTTCTTTTATTAGTTTCTGTTTCTTTAGGAATGTCTCCCTTCAGCCTTATTTTTGGAACATAGTTTTGCTAGATATAAAAGTTTTTGACAGTTATTGCTCTTAGCACTCTAAATATGTCATCTCACTACCTTCTGGGCTTTATTATTGCTGAAGAGCCGTCAGATTGATGCAATGATTTCTTTTGCTCTTGCTCTTTCTGAGTTTTTCTCTTTGTCTTTATCTTTCAGCATGTGTCTGGGTGCTTTGCTCTTTGTGCTTTTTCTTTTTATAGTTTACTGAGATTTTTAGTTATTTTTGTGAATGTAGTTACAGTTTGGTCTTAACTGGCCTCCAAAACTCTAAATGTTGAAGGTTTGGTTGCCAGATCATTCTGTTATTGAGATAACAACCCTCTAAAGACACTGATAGCAAGCCTATTAGAGCTTTCAGTGACACAAACATCCTGCTGCAGTATGCGTGCCAGAGTTCACCACCACTTCTCTAAGACATAGAGCCTAATGGAAGGAAGTTATTGTGGGAATACTCTTGAAGAGGATTTTGGGCCCCCTACCTTCTCTCTCTCTCTCTCTCTCTCTCTCTCTCTCTCTCTCTCTCTCCTGGCTGTTATGAAGTGAGCAGCTTTTTCTCTACTATAATGTTCTATCTTATCACAGGCACTAAAGCAACAGAGCTAACTAACCATGGACTGACGCCTCTGCAACTGTAAGCCAAAATATAACTTTCTTGCTTAATAATTTGTTAAAAACAGATTTTTTCAGACTAATAGAAATCTGACTAAAATTTCTTTTTTCATCAAGGTTGGGAAATTTTCATTCATTTCTTTGACTATTCTGTTCCTTGTTCTTTTTCTTCTTTGGTAATTGCATTCATTGTATGTTGGGATGTTTAAAGGTGTTCCTTAAAGCTGTTAATTTTTGTTCATTCTTCATTCAGTTTCAGGTAAAATAATTTTATTTATTCTATTTTTGTTTTCATGATTTTTTTCTTCTGCAAGATCAAGTCTATCAGGAAGTCATCACATTGAAGTTTTTATGTCAGCTGTTTTGCTTTTCAGTTGTAGAATTTTAATTTATTTTATTAATTATGTATCTTTATCAATGTTGTATGTGTGATGATACGTTATCACCATTTTCTTCTTTTAGTTATTGAAGTATAATTTCATGTAACTATTACAAAATATTTTGAATAATTGCTTTGAATTCCTTGTCTACTAAGTTCACCTTCTGGGCCTCCTGAAAGACAGATTCTATAACATTTTCCAACATTTCTTCGAACATTTTCTTCTGCCTGAGTCATATATTCTTGTTTCTTGATATGCTCTATTATTTTAATTAAAAACTGGATATCTTAGCTAATATAGTCCACCAGTTCTGGATACTGATTATTCCTAGGGGGATATTTTCACTTAGTTTTTGATTTACTTATTTATTCAAATGCTTGACTATGACATATACTTTCTTTTAGTGGAAAGCCTTTGATGTCATTGTTTAATCCTGTTTCCCTTGTTTTTCTTGAAACATAACTGTCTGTAGTCAAGCAAGGGAGAAAGGATGCAAATATATATTTTATATTTTCCCGTACGTTCATGCAGGGGCAGTACCTTAGAGGCGTTCTCTAAGCACTTCCAAGAGAACACAGCCTTAGGCAGGCTTCTAGTCATTGGGACTGCCAGGGATAACTGTGATATTGTTTAAAAACTTGCTTTCTTAGGAGTCATGTAAATTCACAGTATCTTACTATTCCATCACTGCTCAGTTAGAGGTTGTATTTAAGCCTATTTGCTAGAGGCTTCAAACATATTCTTATCTATGCGAGGTTTAGGAAGTGTTTCCAAATTTCTCCACCTCTCTCCAGTTCATTGGCATAGGCTTTACAATCCTAGAGTTGTCTCTGATCATAACAGCCTTATTTTCCTGTCTTTTCCAGCATTTATTAAGATTTTTGGACTTCCATTTGCTTTGTATCAGAGCTGTGGTTTGCAATAACATAAATTTGCTTTTTCCTATAATAACCAAAAAAGATGAATTATTCTTTTTATAGTAAGATAATCTTTCATTTGCTTCCAATAATCTTCCCTTCTTTTTGAATAAATTGGCACACTGAAGTACAGATATCTAAAACTACATCCAGAATGTGGTACTCAGAATTCCAGAAATAATGTGAGAGGATTGGCGGAAGGGGACTAGTGACTTAAACGCATCCTACCTACCACTGTTCTCTTTGCATAAACTGGTACTAATCACTTTACTGCTTTGGCGCCAGCTGTACTTCAACTCTTTCCGTTAACAAAGCCCAAGCTTCATCCTATAAATTTACCTGTGAAAAACAATTTAAGAAATTCAGAAACATTTTCTGGTCATGATGTGTAAAAGCCTCCTTAAGAAAGACTCCTTGAGATAGACAAACCTGAAGCTGCCTTATCGCCCCCGTACTTCCTGCCTCTGCTGTGCATGCTTACTCCTAGTTATTTATGCACAAATGATTACACTGCTGTGGAGAAATTTTGCAGACATAATTAAAATTCTTAATCAATAGGCCTAAATTAAGAAGACACTCCAAAGTGGGTTTGACCTATTTAGATGGCGCTTCTAAAGTAAAAAACGGTAGCAGCAGAATTTCCTTTTAGTTTAAGGCTGAATGAGAGTCCCATGTCCCTTCCCCTGTACCACATTGTCTTTGTCCGCTCAGCCTTCCTTTCTTCCCTTTTGCATTATTTGTTGTTCTCTTTTCTATATTTGGTGGTATTGTTTTTGACAGGTAATTACAGGGTTTTTTATATATTGCATCGTAGTCCTCTATGAGATACATATGTTGCAAGTTTTGCATCGGTTTTCTTTTCACTGTTGTTTCCTTTGCCATGCTTTTTAGTTTGACTTATTTTCACTTGATTAGTTTTACTTTCACTGTTTGCCATTTGTACATATTCAGGAAGTCAATGTCCAAATCAGGGTCATAAAATTTTTCCCCATATTTTCTTCTAGGATCTTTATAGTTTCAAGTCTTACATTTAAGTGTATAACCTACTAGTTATTGTTTGCATTGCCAGGTCCCCCCCAAAGTCTTAGGTACTCATAGCTGGAATTTTTTGAAGGTGGCTGGATCTAGAGTGTCTGAGGTTAACGGCATGTGTGATGACTACAGTGGTTTATCATAGTTCTGGGGATGGATTACGGGAGGCCCGCCCTGGGTGTGGGTGGCACCAGCCAACAGGTGTATAGCATGAATGGAGTATAAAGGTGCAGTAAAGAAGGCAGGCCACTGCTTGCTGCTTCCTGCATGTCCTCCTATGGACTGCTTCTCCTCTGAAATGGCCCTCTGCCATCCCACCCCACCTTGGAAGCACCTATGGACTGAAACAGCAGCAGTCTGTGTGCCGAAATAAACCTTACATCTTTTAACTTGTGGGTGCTGGTTATTTTGTCCCAGCAACAAAAAAAATAACCAAGACACTATTTTTAGTTGGTACTTGAGTATCATGTGGAATCAAAGTTCAATTTCATTGTCCTGTATGTGGATATCCAGGTCTTCAAACACTATGAGGCAACACAGATTAAGCTATCTCTAGGGTAGCTATAGGAGGAGAAATACGGCATGATTCCATCTAGTGTAGGTGTCTAAAACAGTCAAACTCAGAAAGAAAAAGCAGTAATGTGTTTCCAGGGGCTAGAGAGAGGGGTCAGTGAGCAGTTCCTGTTCTACATATATACTGAGAGAGAGAGAGAGAGAGAGAAAGAGAGAGAGAGAAATTCTACAGAACGGCTGTTCAGCATCATGGATATAATTAGCAGTACTATCTGTGTATTTAGAAGTTTTGTTATGTTTGTAGATCTCATGATAAATGTTTTTACTGCAATTAATTGAATAATGTATAAATATATACAGAGGTAAACAAACAAAATCAAATAAGAGTTATAAGAGAGATTCTTTCCTGCTGACATAGAAGAAAATGTAAGCTTCTATAAGTTCTAACCCTGCAAGGCTATGAATTTTGCCAACTGACTGAATGAATCTGAAAGAGGTCTTCCAACCTAAACATTTCATCTTGGCTAACAATTTTGATTACAGTCACAGAAAACCTGAGCAGAAAATACTGCCAATCTGTGTCCAGACTACAGAGCCATGGAACCCGAGAGATAGTACATTTGCAATGTTTTTATCTGCTGAGGTTGTGGGAATGTGTGACATGACAGTGGAAAACTATTGCATTCTCTTTTTCCATGTAATTGAATTCTTGCTTGTGCTATGCCAAATTGCTAAGAGCAGTACTGTCTGTGTTCATTTCTCAATTGCTGCTTTAGTCCTACACCTATAAAAATAGCCATTTGCTTGTGTAAAAAATCACTCACTTAAATAAAAACTGTTCAAGGCCTTCACACAGTGTGATAACTCAGGACAGTTCATAATCCCACATAGTTGGCCTTATTAAAGGCCATGTTCAAAACTATCTCCCTCAGGTGCCCAAAATAGATAAGTGGGGCTGCATGATACTATAAAGCTTCTGTGAAGAAAAGGAAACAGTCAGTAGAGGGGAAAGACAGCCTGCAGAATGGGAGAGCAATTCTTTGTACAACATGCATCTGATAGGAGTTGATATCCAATATATATAAAGAATTCAAACACCTCAACATCCAGAAGCCAATAAACTCTGATTTTAAAATGGGAAGAAAATAGGTCTCCAAAGACATAAATTGCCAACAGGCACATGAAAAAGTCTAACATTGTTAATATCAGGAAAATGCAAACCCTACTTCTTTGAGAATAGCTATTATTAAAAAGACAAAAAGATAACACATCTTAGTGAGCATGTAAACAAAATTCTTGTACACTATTGGTGGGAAGGTAAATTACTATAGCCATTATGGAGAACAATATGTAGGATTCTCAAAATTAAAAAAAAGAAAACTCTCCCATATGTCTCAGCAATCCCACTTCTGGGTAAATATATCCAAAGGAAATGAAATCAGTATATCCAAGAAGTATCTTCCTTCCCTTGTTCATTATAGCATTACTCACAACAGATAAGAAATAGAATCAAATTAAGTGTCCATTAATGAATGAATGTAATGAAATTCGATAGCATGATGCTAAGTGGAATAAGCCAAGCACAGAAAGAAAAATACTGCATGATCTCACTTTTAGGCAGAAGCTAAAAACCTTAAACTCAGAAGAGCAAGGAGCAGAACAACAGGTGAAGGGCTAGGACCTGAAGAGGAACAGGGAGATGCTGGGCAAAGCATTCAGCTTGATAGGTAAAGAAATTACTAACATCCCTTGGAAATCAAAGTGACCACTGTTGATGATAATAACGATATATACATAAATTCTTCTGAGATAATGGATCTTAATTATTCTCACTGCAAAAAAGTAAAGTGATGGATATGTTAATTAGTTTAATAATTTCTTAATGAATGTGTATGTAAAAATATCATATTGTATGACATATATATGTATAAATTTTATGAATCATAAAAGTAATTGCTTTTTTCTTCAGCAAAGTAGTTCTGCTTAATAATGAAATTTAGCCTTCTAAGAAACAGTAATGAATCCACAGAACTATAAATGTAAAAAGTTATTTATATACCTCTTCCCTTGTTCTATATGGAAACAAGGTTTGTCCAACTTGTACTCTTTATCTCCTCCAAAATTTATCCTAAGATACTTTTAACTGACATACAAAGGAGGAGACTGAATGAGAGTAATTATCATGAACAAGGAAGAATTTAAATACTATTAAATACTATCTAATGAATCCACTGCCAGAATTGGCACGACATTTAATATTTTAAGAATAAATTGGAGTACAAAGTTTGAAACTTCTGCTCTTCATAAAGTGTAAGAAATAAAATGCAAATTATAGATAAAATTAAAAATCACGTCATTTTATGATAAATGTGATATATGATAAAGAACTTTAAAATATACAAAGAAGATTCAAAAATCACCACCAACTAGACAAAAAAATTCCCAAACTGGGCAGATATTTGTACAGATGCTTTATAGAACTATAGTCATTTAATACACAGGCACAAAACTTCTCAGTATCACTAGTCAATCAAGCAACAATGAATCATAATGATATACCAACATATTTATCAAAATAACTAACACTAAAATAAATGACCATAATTTTGATGATGTGAAAGACTTGAAACTCTGCTAGTAGCAATAGAAATTGCATGACTAATTTGGAGAACAGGTTAGCAATTTCTTAAAAAGTCACACATGTTCCTAGCATGTGATCTAACCATTCTAAAGCAAGGTAATTACACAAAATAAATGAAAGCATGTGTTCACACAAGCACAGTACACAAGTTATCATGGGAGTTTTATTTCTCCGGAGCCAAATACTTGAAACAAGCCAATGTTCACCAGCAAGGAGACAGATTAACAAAATATGGTAGGGTCATAAAGTTAAATGTTATTTATCAATAAAAATAATGAATTTCCAACAATATATGCAAAGAATTATTCACCATGAACAAGTGAGATTTTTCCCAGGAAGGGAAGAATGCTTTAGATCCAAAAATCAATGAATGTAAACCATTGAATCAACAGTCTAAAGAAGAGAAATCACACAATCATGCCAATAGATGTACGAATATCATTTGACCAAATACAAAACCAATTCTTGACAAAGTGCTCTGTAAACTGGCATAAAGAGGGACTTCCACATTCTCACAAAGAATATCTACATATGCCCTATGGGTAACATCATGTTTACTAGTGAGAAACATACAGCATTCCTTCTAAAATAAAGAAGACAAGATTGTTCCCTCTCACAAGATTGTTGGTATCATAGTGTAAGTTCTAGCTAATGCAACAAGAGAAGAAAAGGAGAGGTACTCAGATTTCGAATAAAGAAATACAATCTTCTTTGTTCAGCAATGATGAGATCATTGCTTTGGTGTGAATGTGTCCCTTAACAGTTATGCCTTAGAAATTTAATTCTTCAAGCCAATGGTGTTAAGAAATGAAATTATTAGGAGGTATTTGGGTCTTAAAGGCAAAGCCCTCCTGGACAGATGAATGCTGTCTTGCAGGAGTGAATGAGTTCTTATTCTTGTGGGACTGGACTCATTCACACACAAGAGAGTTGGTATAAAGTACCATTTTCCTTCATGTTTTCTCTCTTCCACATATGCCTACTTGCTCTGACACTTTCCACCATAACTTGCAGCAACAAATTACCCTTGTCAGATACAGCCACCCAATCTCGGAATTCCCAGCTTCCATAATCATGGGACAAATAAATGATTTTCCTTTAAAATTATCCAGTCTCAAATATTTTTATATAGCAACAGAGAACAGACTAACACAATCTGTGCAGAAAATCCAAAAGAATCAACAAAATCTCTTCTAATTAATAATCATTTTTATCAAGGTTGCAGGATGCAAGGTTGCTAGGCAAAACCACTCACTGTCCTAAATACTCACAATCAGCAAGTGGGATTTGAAATTAGAAACAATATTATTTACACTAGCGCCTCCTAAAATAAAATACTTCAGTATAAATTTAACAAGGTATGTCTGCAGTCTGTATGAAGAAAACAACAACAACAACAAAAAACTGATCAAATAAATCAAAGAACTGAATAAATGAAGGGATAGATCAGGTTTGTGGATAAGAATACTCAGTATTCTTGGCCTGTTCGTTCCTCCCAAGTTAATCTATAGTTGATATAATCTCAACCCTAAAGAGGTCTTTTTGTGTATGTCAATAAATGGATTCTAAAGTTTATGTAAAGAGGCAAATACTTAAATGGACCACATAACATTTAAGTAGAAGACTCATTGCCAGACTTTGAGACTTGTTATAAATCAAAAGCATGATACTGGTTGGACAAACAGACAAATAGAACAGTGGACTAGAACAGAGGACCCAGAAATACTTCCATGTAAGTATAGTCAACTAATTTTGGACAAAAGTGAAAAATGAAATGTAAGGTAGGAAAGATAATCTTTCAAAGAATTCTTCTGGAACAACTGGATAACCACATGAAAGAAGTTAATATATACATCTTTCATAAAATTGACACAAATGGGTCACAGCTCTTAATGTAAAACACACTGTTATAAAATTCCTAGACAATAACACAGGAGAAAATCTAGATGACTCTGAGTCTGGGCATGAGTTTTTAGATACGGCATCAACAATCAAAACTATAAATAAATTGGACTTCATGAAAATTAAAATATTCTACACAGAATGAGACACTTCCAAGAGAATGGAAGAGGAAGACATCACATTGTCTCTCTCATGTGAGAAACTGAAAGTGTAAATAAGAATCAAAGTGTGTAACAGTTACTGTGAAATAGGGAGAAATTTTTTGAAAGGAAAGGGAACTGGAGAGGGGAAAGGGAGAAAGGGAGGGAAAAGAAGAAAATGAAAAAGTAAGGGAGGGGAATGGGGAAAAAAGTACCAAGATATGTCGTGCACAAGTATAAATTCCATAAGATGGGCCAGGTGTGATGGCACGTGCCTGTAATCTCAGCACTCAGGAGGCTGAGGCAGGAGGATCACTACAAGTTCTAGAACAGTCTCGGCTACAAAGTGGGCTCAAGGCCAGCCTGAAATGCATAGCAAGACCCTGTCTCAAAAAGCCAAAAAAAAAAAAAAATTCTATGGATGAATGTGATCAATATGTATATCTAAATTATACCAATGAACTTGATAGTAGAAAAAATAGAGGTGCTAACAGTCACCTCACTCTTAAGGAGGCCATTAAGTATACGAAAAGAAACTCCTTGTTATTCTATCAGCTTTGTAAATTAAAACAATAATACAAATAAAATTTTAATAGTAAAATACCACAGCATACCTATTTGAGTGGTGGAAATCCACAACACTGACAGCATCCAATGCTAAGGAGATTTTTCACTGCTGGCAGTAATGCACAATGGTGCAGCCACTTTGGAGGACAATTTGTTGTTTTCTCTACAAAACTAACTCTATTTCTAATTCAGCAATGGTACTCCTTGTTATATACCCTAAAGAGTTGAAAGCTTAAATTCACACAAAAAATACTCATATAGGACTACTTACAACAGCTGTATCCATAGAGGTGAAACCTGGAACCAATGAAATTCAGTAGGTAAGTGAAAAAATAAACCATTATGCTTACAGACAACGGAATACTATTTAGTGCAACAAAGCACAGAGCCACTAAGCCATAGGAAGATGTAGTTAGTGCTTCAATGCGCAGTATTAAGTGAACAAAGCAAATGTAAAAGGCAAACTACTTTAGGATCCAAATTGGATGCTGTTTTATAAAAGCAAAACTACAGATACTGCAAAAACAAATCATTGCACCAGTTACACCCCCAGAATAAAAAGAAAGAGCACAGAGGACTTTTTAGGAAGAGGAACTATTTTGTATGACACTACAATGGTGGACACAGATCACTGAAAATTTCCCTCAATGTGTAGAATGTACAACATCAAGGGATAATCCTAGAATAAAATATGGACTCTGGGTGACAGTATGTCAACAAAGGTTTGTCAGTTTTAATAAGCATGTTTCTCTGATGGCAGGCGCACGTAGTGGGTGAAGATATGGACACAGAAGGCCAAACTGCACCTTCTACTCAGTACTGCTGTGGATTTAAAGCTACTGGAATAGGTTGGACATTTTTAAAGCAAAGAACTATTCATACCCGCAAGAAAATGGAAAAATATCAAAACAATTAATGCACTGCAATAAGTCAGATTCCCTCCATAACATCTTCTTATTCTTTGATTCAATTTGTCTGAAATTCTCGAAAATTCAAAATAATTTCTATTGACAGAAATGTGATTATTAAGTTGCCCATGGAGGGCTGGAGGTACAGCTCAGTGGGCTAAGTGCTTGCCGCTGAGCACTAGGGCCCTGAGTTCGATCCCCGGTCCCGGAAAAAAAAAAAAAAATAAGTTGCCCATGGACTGAGAAAGGTCATGGAGGAACAAATAGGATGGATCGTAATGTGAAAAAAAGGAAAGAATTAGAGTTAACAGATATCATTAGCATCATGTTTTTGAGAATAATTTCACAGGTATATACAGATGGCCAGCAAATTAAATTGTGAACGTTAAATATATGTAATCTATCATGTATCCAAAAAGGAGATATTTCAACAGACAAAATTAGATTGAGTAGAGTCATTGGAGAGTTCGTTGTTTGTTTTGCTGGTGCTAAGCCCTGAAATGAGGGCCTTTGCACTAAGCTACATCTCCAGCTCTTTTTAAAACTTATAGTTTCTAAAATTTTGAGACAGAGTCTTGCTAAATCACCCCATCTGGTCTTGAACTTGTGATCGTCCTGCCTTGGCTTTCTGATCACTGGAACCACTGGTGTATGGTACTTCTCTGTGCTTACTGGTTTTTATTACAACAGGTGGGAGATCCAGGTAAACAGAACAGCATATGATACCATGCAGACATGAATTTGTGTTATAAATGTGAATGTCATCTGTCACTAGTATCTTTATGGGAAAAATTGGAAAAATTCTATTCTTAGAAGTGGCATGGTACAGAGGATGAGAAATATATTTCTGTGCTCCAAACCTAAATAATCTCAGGCAATGGCTGTCATCATAACTAAATTTGAACTCCTGAAGATATGTCATATTCTAGACTCATAATGTATTAGAAATAAAATTTTAAATGTCTATAGTCTGCTGTGATTCTGATGGGCTTTCCTTTATAGGTGATCTGTTTCATTTCTCTGCCCATCAGAATCCCAGCAGACTTCTCAACGGAAACCATGAAATCAAGAAGAGCTTGGAGCGAGATATTACAGATTCTGAGACAAAACAACTTCCAACCGAGACTGATGTATCCTGCAAAACTATCCCACAAATTCAATGGAGAAATAAAATATTTCCATGACAAAGAACAACTGAACAACTTCATGAGTGCCAAACCAGCATTGCAAACAGCACTAAAAGATATTCTAGACAGAGAAAAAAAAGACCACAATTCCAAGGACAATAGAAATAACTCCCTAAACAGAACAAGCAAGTAAACAGTCAGCAAAAGAAGAAAAACATCAAGTAAATAACATGAATAGAATAAGCCAACATATAACCATGATAACCATTAATGTAAATGGCCTCAACTCAAAAGTCAAAAGGAAAAGATTGGAAGACTGGATTAAGGAACACAATCCAACGATATGCTGTATACAGGAAACACATTTTACTCAAAAGGAAATCCACAGGTTGAAAGTTAAAGGTTGGAAAACAATCCTCCATGCAACAGGTCCCCAGAAAAAGCAGGGGTAGCTATTATGTTTGCAAACAATGTAAACTTCAAACCAAAAACAATCAAAAGAGATAAAGAAGGCCGTTACATACTAGTTAGGGGAAAGCTGCAAGAGGAAGAGGTAAAAATCCTGAACATTTATGCACCAAACCATGGAGCACCTAACTTTACAAGTCAAATCTTAACGGACGTAAAAAATCAAATAACTAATAACACTATTGTAATAGGGGACCTAAACACCCCTCTGACGCAAAGAGACAGGTCAACCAGACAGAAACTCAGCAAAGAAATAACAGACCTGAACCAAAAGTGTGAACAAATGGACTTAGTAGATGTATACAGAGTGTTCCAGCCCACAACATCAGAATACACATTTTTCTCAGCTGCACATGGGTCTTTCTCCAAACTAGACCACATTCTAGCCCATAGAGCATATCTACCTAAAGGCAAAAGAATTCAAATTATCCCATGCATATTATCGGACCACAGTGCAATAAAATTGGAAATTAATGACAAAGAGAACTCCAAAAAACACATAAACACGTGGAAATTAGACAACAACCTACTGAATAACCAATGGGTCACACAAGAAGTTAAAGAAGAAATTAAAAATTACCTACAAATAAATGAAAACGCAAGTACAACCTATCGGATGCAATTGTGGGATGCAATGAAAGCAGTCCTCAGAGGGAAATTTATAGCAATGAAATCATATACAAAGAAAATAGAAAGAGAGCAAATAAATAGCCTAATGATACACCTCAAACTCTTAGAAAAAGAGCAACAAGCCAAACCAAGAGCCCAAAGAAGGGAGGAGATTATAAAACTCAGGGCAGAAATTAATGCAACTGAGAGGAAGAAAACTCTACAAAAAATTAGTGAATCAAAGAGTTGGTTCTTCGAAGGAATAAAAAAAATTGATAAACCCCTAGCCAACCTTATCAGAAAAAGAAGGAAAAGATCTCAAATTCATGCAATAAGGAATGAAAAGGATGAAGTCACTACAGATCCAAAAGAAATACAAAAGATCATTAATGCCTACTTTTAAAATCTGTATTCCCATACGATAGAAAATACAGAAGAAATGGACACATTCCTAGAAAGGTACAAATTGCCAAAATTGAATCAGGAAGACATAAAAATCCTGAACAACAATATCAATTAATGAGATTGAAAACGTCAGTAAAAACTTACCAACAAAGAAAAGCCCAGGCCCTGATGGATTCACAGCAGAATTCTATGAAACATTTAGAGAACATGTAATGCCAACACTCCTCAAACTCTTCAATGAAATATAAAAGGAAGCAACTCTCCCCAACACATTTCTGGAGGCAAGTATTATACTGATACCAAAACCAGAGAGAGACCCAACCAAGAAAGAGAGCTAGAGGCCAATCTCTCTAATGAACATAGATGCATAGATACTCAACAAAATACTGGCAAATAGATTACAGTAAATCATAAGGAAAATTATACACCACAACCAGGTAGGATTCATTCCAGGAATGCAGGGATGGTTCAATATTCGCAAATCAATTAATGTAATACACTACATTAATACAGTCAAAGACAAAAACCACATGATCATCTCAATAGATGCAGAGAAGGCTTTCGATAAAGTCCAACATACATTCATGTTAAAAACCTTAGAAAAAATAGGAATAGATGGCCTCTACCTCAATCTGATCAAAGCCATCTACAACAAACCAACAGCCAACATCATACTA